>CM042384.1:3990063-4175063 GCA_023634145.1 Thymallus thymallus
AAGCAATGCAGATGTAGAAGCACGTGGCTTGGAAAAACTCCCTAGAAAAGCAAAACCAGTGGTTTATTATGCTGATTAGCATAGCACCTCAACAGACGGTCACTAACTGAGCATTCACATTTCTCCACTCCTGTTCCCTTGTCAAAATGTACATTTGGTGTATCATGTTACTGCAAGAAAACCTTCATTCTGCAGGAGTTCATATTTAGGCTATGTGAGAGGTTATAGACCTACAGACAGTGTCCAGATTTCAGTTTCCATTCAACCCATCTGAACAGTAGGTTGCACCCACTGGGCACATACTTGTTGAATCAACATTGTTTGAACCAACGTGGAATAGATGTTGAATTGACGCCCTCATCTTGTGACTGTCTAATTTGTACAGCAACTCACAATCTTCACACATAACATAGACACTGCTATCATCCGCTTCTACCATTTCATTACATTTTTCCAAAACATTACTTTTCTGTCCCTCGATTCTCTTTATTTTCATATCTCCATTTCACAGCTTTTCTCTTAGGGCCTGATTCCAACTTAGTAATTAATGCCTCTCCTACGTACTTCTCAGTAGTTTGTATTCTGACTTATCTTATGAAGGTGTGTAACAGGCTTTGCAGACCTGATTCACTTGCCTTGTGCTGAATTCATGTAATTCAATCGCTGAAAACAGTCCCACTTGCTGGTCCACAGGTTTTCTTATGGAGTTTTCAGTCAATAGGATTTTCCTTACATTCATCTTAATCCATCCTTTTAAACCTTAATTAGACTTTTGTTGACAGACTAGAATACGGGTTCAGAAAATAAGGATAAATGAACAAAAGCCATCTAACTATATGCATATTCATCTCATCTAAATATATGCATATTCATCTCCGTTTCAGCGGCAACTGGTAGATTTTAAAATACTCTGATATTGTAGATCATTTTAAGTTAGGAAAGTATGTATGAATCATTTTTTTTTTTTTATGGTTTGGAGTGCCTTTACGCACAAAGCATATTGATGAATCAAAAATACAGTGGTTTGATTCATTCTGAAAATTGCCACATTCAGTTCTTTAACCAATGGTAATGTTGGAAAATTTGTGTACATATAACTATAATAGGGAGAATAGTGTACAATGGTAGGCACATATGAAGGGAGCACATGAAGGTGAACGAAACAATGTCATTCAATGGAATGATAATGTAGGCTATACCAACTGAAGGGAACTAACAGTAACTTGACAGTGTGTTATTAGGCCTACTGATGGTCGATACTGTTAGTGACTAATATTTAACATGATACAAATAGGAAACAGAGTGCCCGTCCTGCAAGTTAAAAGGCTTTACAATTTAAATCCTGCATAATGGCACAGCATTTCATACTGTGGGAGAGTTGATACGTATGTTGATATGCTTCAGCTTGATGCTATACTGTATGACTGGTTTCACATTTGTCTTTCAGGATTATAAGATAAAATATTTATATCGGAAATAAAGTAGATGCTTTTCCCACTTGCTCAACTTAAAGATGGTGGAATTATGAGGGAATAAAGTCAAGGTCAGAATTCTGAGTATCTGTAGACACGCCTCCATTTCTTAGGTCTCCACCCCAAATGATCAGCAAGTGAACAGAACACACATAGAGAGACAAGATCATAACAAAGCAATAATGTTCCATTTACCCGCAATTAACTCGGGTCAGAATCGGGGCCTTATTGAATTAAACTCAGACATTGTCCTTTTTGCCAGATCCTTCTGGATCCTCAGTGGACCGACGGTCACTTTTTCTGCTTGTTCCAAAAAAGTGTTTGGAATGAGTAAAGTTAGATAGCCCGAAAATTATGAAAGAAAAACCTCAATGTAGCCTTTAGATATAAGAATGATACATTCATGCTTTTTTTATAGTTTTCTTTTTATTCAATCTGACCTCCACACACCCGCCCTTCAACCACACCATATTTAATGACCCTAAACCCGCCCGCACCACGGGGATTGTGGTTTATGTGCAGGGTTGGGTAGGTTACTTTCTAAATGTAAGTTACCTGTCCAAAATTGTAATCAGTAATGTAACTTTTGGATTACTCAGTAATGTAATCGGATTACATTTCGTTACTTTTAGATTACTTTCCCCTTAAGAGCCATTAGAAGAAGACAAAAATGCATGTTAGCAATTGAATTACATCTATTGCAAAATAGCTGGGGTTGGTTTTCACTTTCTACTACATATAATAATACGATTAAACTACATCTTTACATTAAAAAAACTAAATTCCAGTCATTCCAATAAATGTTATACCCCTTGATCGTCAAGAATAGGACTTGGAAATATGGAAGTACAGATTAGGCCAATTTGTTTTACCTGAGCATGACCCCAAAACTAAGCACTTATTAGCCAACCCTACTCTGTTGTTTATCTTGTCATGGAGGACTGATTGGGCTCATTGATTCGAGTTGAAAAATAAATGCTGTGCTCATGGAATGGCATGCTTTGCCAAGAGTGTGCAAAGCTGTCATCATGGCAAAGGTTGGTTACTTTGAAGAATCTAAAATATAACATATATTTTGATTTGTTTACAATATTTTAGCTGGTAACGTAACAGATTAAAGTAATCCCTTACATGTCCGTTACTCCCCAACCCTGGTTATGAGGGAATTATCTGGGGGAAAATGACATCTCAGTGGTATATATGAGCTGTGTGTTTGATGGCCACATCCCTTACAAACCCAGGTAGCCTCTGAACCAGTACTTATATCAGTCACTTACCCTGCCTGTTTCATCACACCCAGATCTCTTCACACACCTCCGCAGAATGAGAGAAGTATATGCTAAAGAAAGAAAGTGCAACAGAGGTAGTGACGGGAGAGAGATAATGAGTAAAAGTAGAAAATAATGCTGTTGGAACTGAATTATCACTGAATTAAAATGTGTGTATAACTGAATAAACAGATGAACAAAATAAAGGAAAATAGCGTACTGACATGCATAGAGATGGATATTGTGGTTTGGTGGATGGGATGCAGTGAGTGAGGCTACCACTAGGGGGTGGTGTGAGACACATGGCTCCCTGTGAGAGCACTGCTACTCAAGCAGAGACAGAATCTGTCAAATGGAGGAGCAGGCTGCCTTCTCTCACTCTTTCCTACTCTCCCTCTATCCCCCTCTCTCCCTCTCTCCTTCTCTCACTCTTAACCCCTCTCCCACTCTCCCCTCTCCGCCTCTCCCTATCTCCCCCTTTCCCTCTCTCACGCTCTTCCTCTCTCTCCCTCTCCCCTTCTCCCTTCTCCCTCTACCCCTCTCTCCATCTCTCCCCCTCTCCCTTAGTCTGACCACCATCCAAGTCAGGCCTTTGTTCCTGTCCAACTCAAACACATTATATTAAACTAATTATGGTCTGACTAAGAGACTGTAAAGAGCAGATTAAATTTAATCAGGTATGTTAGTGCTGGAATGCTAGTTGCCCATCCATACATACATACATCCTGTACATTTACCTGTACAGTTAATTTAACCATGCAAATATTCACTTACCTGTTCATTTAACCAGAATGTATATTAAGTGAACTATTATTACCCTCACTTCTATCATACGCACATTTAGCTATTTAAGTATTTATCTGGCAACAACCTGTATAGTATAGTTAACCATGCAAATATTCCTTATTTATTTATATCTACTTGCAAAGTAATCATTTTTTCACCTAACACTCTGTAAAAATGTATAGTGTACATATTCAGCCATTCACCCATACTATGCAATGCCTTTTTATAGCTTTTTGCACTCTAGACTTTTTGTATTTTTATACTTTTGTGTCATGTATCAGTCTTTTGTGTATTTCGTTCTGGCATTTTGCACCTGCCCTGTGTTTTTTCGTAGCTGCTTGAAGAAGAAATTTCCCCTCGGGGATCAATAAAGTACCTATCTATCTCTATCTATCAATAGTAATTTCATCTCAATCGTACATTCAGTGGCGACCCATCATCCAGAGCCCCACCTGTTTTCCATGTTCTTTTGGCGTTAATACGTGTCACATGTCAGTATGCAAACAATGTAAAAAAAATGATATATATCATTGAGTTAATAAATCCGCATACAAACATGGTCTCTTTTTTGTTTTCTTGAGTAAGGCAGCTCCAAAATGCAGGTGTTTCAGCCTAGCTCAGTGCTTTCTGTGGTGGTGGGGCGGGCCAGCAGAAAATAGGAGCATTGCGCCGTGATTGGCTCAGTGTTCTGTCACTCATGGGGACACTACGTCACCGCCAAGTCTAAGGGTAGAGCTTGAAAATTCAAGCCCCTTGGGTGCTGCCATAGAGTTACATTAGAAGTGCCCATACAAGATGGCTCAAGGTCATTGGCCACAGATGAAATGACAAGATCATGTCAAGATCATACTTTCAAAATATTAGCTAGCAGTCATCATCATCGTCAAGTTGACAATCTACTGGGAAATCCTAGTTAATTCTTGTCATATGAAGATAAGTAATGAAGAGAAATTATAGATAAAACGTATCGGTGCTCATCGGCCATTGGACAAACATTATACAACAAGTTGGAAATGGCAAATTCAACAATGAGTGGTTTGGAAGGAATCAGTGGCTAACTGCAACCATTGCAAAGCAATCACTAGCCTGTTATTCAGTGGAGTGGCCGTGTGGTCCCAAATCTGGGATTAAGGGTCTCTTTTCCAAGATTAAAATGATAAACATTCAACATTGGCCATGCTGCGCGGAAAACAACAGTTAAATCAGAACTGCAAAAACTTGACTTCAGTGAGACAACTGGGAAGTCGGGGATAAACAAGCTCCGACTGGGAAAATACATTTGGAACGGTCATCCAACTTGGAATTGTAAATCCAGCCTCTTTCAAGAGCTAATATCTGCAGATCAATGACGTCATCATTATTCATCCTTGTATTTTTCAGTGTTCCCAGTTCTCTTGAAAGCACCATAAATCCACAGAATGCCAGACTTTGACAAAATTTGCCCATCAAGGACCACTTTCCTGTTCAAGTGAGCACAGTATAACAAGGTGAGTCCAAAAACGTATTGTATGTTGCTGCATAAATGATGTAATATGCCAGGGAGATACTGTATACTGTAGCTAAGAAAGTAATACTAAGTGTATGTTGTGTAGTAAGCTGTTAGCCGACTCTACTTTCTGAGGAGGCTCAGGTCCTTCAACGTGTGCAGTAAACTACTGCCTACCTTCTACCAGTCTGTGGTGGCCAGTGCCATCTTTTTTGCAGTGGTGTGCTGGGGAGCCAACATTAAAGCCGGTGATGCTTCTCGGGTAAATAAGCTGATCAGGAATGCTAGCTCTATCCTGGGGATGAGCCTTGACACTCTAGAGGAGGTGGCGGAGAGACAGACTGGCCAAACTGCTGGCCATCATGGACAACGTCACCCACCCTCTGCACGCCATGGTTATGACGCAGAGGAGCACCTTCAGTCACAGACTGATCCCACCACGGTGTGCCAGAGAGCAATACAGGAGGTCCTTCCTGCCGGCGGCTACTAGACTATATAATGCCTCACCGGGGTGCCGTGCCGTCAGCAACATAGACCTGGAACTGTTGGGGTGTTAGGACCTAGTTTAACAATTATGCATCCATCCGTGAGTAACTCTGGTCCGTCATCACTCATTCACTCAGGACCTATTTATTCATGCAGGTCTGTATATACATACTCATGTACAGTAGTTATATCATATCACGTGCAATATTGCAAGTAATTATTGGACCTAACTTACGTAGTCATTCACTCAGGAATGCATATTAGTATCCTGTCAGTTGCACCTTTTGTCATTGCTTTTAGTATATCATGTACCGTGTATCTGTCTTTTGTGTACTTTCGTTGTGGCATTTTGCACCTGCCCTGTGTTTTGTTGTTGTAGCTGCTTGAAAAAGAATTGTCCCCCTCGGGGATCAATAAAGTATCTATCTATCTATCTATCTATCTATCTATCTATCTATCTATCTATCTATCTATCTATCTATCTATCTATCTATCTATCTATCTATCTATCTATCTATCTATCTATCTATCTATCTATCTATCTATCTATCTATCTATCTATCTATCTATCTATCTATCTATCTATCTATCTATCTATCTATCTATCTATCTATCTATCTATCTATCTATCTATCTATCTATCTATCTATCTATCTATCTATCTATCTATCTATCTATCTATCTATCTATCTATCTATCTATCTATCTATCTATCTATCTATCTATCTATCTATCTATCTATCTATCTATCTATCTATCTATCTATCTATTAGCCCATGTGCCTCACCCACGTCTACTGTTTGGACTTGGTGATGAACCTTTAGCCTATAACCTGTTTTAGAGAAATGAAATCATTGAATATTGTAAGAGCTTTCATTGTCTGCTTACAGTATATGCCCCCTTTATTTATCCTACAGTTTTGACTTGGTGTAACAGGGAGGACATTGTAAGAACGGCCCATGTTCTGAATTCTGTCGCTGTACATTTCAAAAGTGCTGAACAAATAGCTATATTGACTAGTCCGTCCTAGCTCGCTCACTAATGTCTTAATCAAAATTACGGATTGCCTCTTGTCCATTTGTCGTCCCCTTATGCCATAGTTTGTACATCTCAATTGTCAGTAGAAACCACATTTGTTTAAGCAAGTCAGCCATATCAGCTATGTTTTTTAAAAAGGCAGTAAATGTGGCTGAATAAACTGTTTCGCTGCCAGACAAGGCTCCGCTGATAGCCAGGTGTAGCAGTGGTAAGGTGTTGGGACTCTGCTGTTGGGATTCTGCTGTTGGGACAGCTTTATGTCAGGCCCTAACAGTTTGTGGGCACCGTTTGTTACTGTTATAGTGCAATTCATGTATTGTTTAGTGTTGTGTTGTTTAGTGTTGTGTTGTTTAGTGTTGTGTTGTGTTGTTTAGTGTTGTGTTGTGTTGTTTAGTGTTGTGTTGTGTTGTTTAGTGGTGTTTAGTGTTGTGTTGTTTAGTGTTGTGTTGTGTTGTTTAGTGTTGTGTTGTGTTGTTTAGTGTTGTGTTGTGTTGTGTTGTTTAGTGTTGTGTTGTGTTGTTTAGTGTTGTGTTGTTTAGTGTTGTGTTGTGTTGTTTAGTGTTGTGTTGTGTTGTTTAGTGTTGTGTTGTGTTGTGTTGTTTAGTGTTGTGTTGTGTTGTTTAGTGTTGTGTTGTGTTGTTTAGTGTTGTGTTGTTTAGTGTTGTGTTGTTTAGTGTTGTGTTGTGTTGTTTAGTGTTGTGTTGTGTTGTTTAGTGTTGTGTTGTTTAGTGTTGTGTTGTTTAGTGTTGTGTTGTGTTGTTTAGTGTTGTGTTGTGTTGTTTAGTGTTGTGTTGTTTAGTGTTGTGTTGTTTAGTGTTGTGTTGTGTTGTTTAGTGTTGTGTTGTTTAGTGTTGTGTTGTGTTGTTTAGTGTTGTGTTGTGTTGTTTAGTGTTGTGTTGTGTTGTTTAGTGTGTGTGTGTGTGTGTGTGTGTCTGCTTGTATTTATTGTGTATGATATCTTGGCTCTGGCCCATTGATTTGTGGCGCTGGGGTTTCTATCTGTCGCACAGCAACCTGTCCTTTTCAACCTCGGAGACAAAGCTCCACAAGCATTCCACAACTATGGTGAAACACTCATCTGGTCTTGAACACCCAGTCTGGATTGATGTATTCCATAACCACTGCTTTTGTACAATCTTTGATCCATTCCCCCCAGTGGCGAAATCTTGGAGGGGTAAAAAAAATGAAAGTGGGATGCATGCCAACAAACAACACAACACTAAACAACACAACACTAAACAACACAACACAACACTAAACAACACAACACTAAACAACACAACACAACACTAACAACACTTGTTTAGTGTTGTGTTGTGTTGTTTAGTGTTGTGTTGTGTTGTTTAGTGTTGTGTTGTGTTGTTTAGTGTTGTGTTGTTTAGTGTTGTGTTGTTTAGTGTTGTGTTGTGTTGTTTAGTGTTGTGTTGTTTAGTGTTGTGTTGTGTTGTTTAGTGTTGTGTTGTTTAGTGTTGTGTTGTTTGTTGGCATGCATCCCACTTTCATTTTTTTTACCCCTCCAAGATTTCGCCACTGGGGGGAATGGATCAAAGATTGTACAAAAGCAGTGGTTATGGAATACATCAATCCAGACTGGGTGTTCAAGACCAGATGAGTGTTTCACCATAGTTGTGGAATGCTTGTGGAGCTTTGTCTCCGAGGTTGAAAAGGACAGGTTGCTGTGCGACAGATAGAAACCCCAGCGCCACAAATCAATGGGCCAGAGCCAAGATATCATACACAATAAATACAAGCAGACACACACACACACACACACACACACACACACACACACACACACACACACACACACACACACACACACACACACACACACACACACACACCACACACACAGATAAATACTGAAATGGGAACACATGAATAAACATAATAGCGAGGAGTAAGAGAGAGAGAGAGAGAGAGAGAGAGAGAGAGAGAGAGAGAGAAAAAGTGAAAAATAGACGGAGAGCAGCATTCCTGGTTTCCCCTGGCCTATAGATCAGAGCTGAGAGCTAGCCCAGCTCAGAGACAGAGGGAGGGGATACAAGGAGAGGTCATAAATGTTGTATTCTCTTCGTCTTCTGAGATTTGAGACACTGTTTTGTTTAGTGCTTTTCGTTCCTCTTTTGTTTTCGAGGGTGTGTGTGAATCTTTGTGTGTGTGTATTTGTGCCTGCCCGTGTGTGTGTGTGTGTGTATTTGTGCCTGCCCGTGTGTGTGTGTGTGTGTGTGTATTTGTGCCTGCCCGTGTGTGTGTGTGTGTGTGTGTGTATTTGTGCCTGCCCGTGTGTGTGTGTGTGTGTGTGTGTGTGTGTATTTGTGCCTGCCCGTGTGTGTGTGTGTGTATTTGTGCCTGCCCGTGTGTGTGTGTGTGTGTGTGTGTGTGTATTTGTGCCTGCCCGTGTGTGTGTGTATTTGTGCCTGCCCGTGTGTGTGTGTGTGTGTGTGTGTGTATTTGTGCCCGCCCGTGTGTGTGTGTGTGTGTGTGTGTGTATTTGTGCCCGCCCGTGTGTGTGTGTGTGTGTGTGTGTATTTGTGCCTGCCCGTGTGTGTGTGTGTGTGTGTGTGTGTATTTGTGCCTGCCCGTGTGTGTGTGTGTATTTTTTGTGTGAAAGCAGCCTTAGGTAAGAGGTTGAGAGAGTATAGGACGCCCACTCTTTGGTAGAAACAAAGTGCACCTCACAACAGCAAGACTTCACACACACACACACACACACACGGGCAGGCACAAATACACACACACACACACACACACACACGGGCAGGCACAAATACACACACACACGGGCAGGCACAAATACACACACACACACACACACGTGATCGCACGCACGCACACACAAACACAGCCTTCGTATAATAGCCTATGTCAGATGATTCTCTCCTGAAAAATCTCCCCACATCTCTGAAGCTCTCATCTCAGAATTGTTCCTCTTCCTCCAGAGTTCCCCTTATCTTCCCTCCATTTCTCCGTCAGGGTCTCATAATGTGTCAATGTTGTCCTCACATAGCCTGTGTAACTGGGTTGACAGCAGTTGAGTGTGGTTGGATCTCTTCAGAGCTTGCTCTGTTTGGCATGGCTGTGTCAGGGTTGGATGGCACCAGATGGCCTAGGCTGGGTTTATCAGCAGCTGGCAGAGAGGGGCTGGGCAGGATGGAGGGATGGCAGGATGGAGGGATGCCTGCTAGTTTAGTATGCCACGCTAGATGCCATGTAGAGACGCGCACAAACACCGCCCAACAGCACTAACCTATGAACCCTAGTGACCCGTGCGGACGGAGGCGGTGTGTGTTTCTGTCTCTGTGTTGAGGTAGAGAAATATCTAGGCCATTCATCAATTAACAGGCCATTCATCAATTAACAGGCCATTCATCAATTAACAGGTAATTCATCAATTAACAGGCCATTCATCAATTAACAGGCCATTCAACAATTAACAGGCCATTCATCAATTAACAGGCCATTCATTAATTAACAGGCCATTCGGTAATTACACGCCATTCATTAATTAACAGGCCATGAATCAATTAACAGGCCACTCATTCATTAACAGGCCATTCAGTAATTACAGGCCATTCATCAATTAACAGGCCATTCATCAATTATCAGACCATTCATTAATTAACAGGCCATTCATCAATTAACAGACCATTCTTAATTAACAGGCCATTCGTTAATTAACAGGCCATTCATCAATTAACAGGCCATTCATTCATTAACAGGTCATTCATCAATTAACAGGTCATTCACCAATTAACAGATCATTCATTCATTACCAGGCCATTCATCAATTAACAGGTCATTCATTCATTACCAGGCCATTCATTAATTAATTAACAGGTCATTCATCAATTAACAGGCCATTCATCAATTAACAGGTCATTCATTCATTACCAGGCCATTCATTCATTCATTAACAGGTCATTCATTCATTAACAGGTCATTCATCAATTAACAGGTCATTCATTCATTAACAGGCCATTCATTCATTAACAGGTCATTCATTCATTAACAGGTCATTCATTCATTAACAGGCCATTCATTCATTAACAGGTCATTCATTCATTAACAGGCCATTCATTCATTAACAGGCCATTCATTCATTAACAGGCCATTCATCATGCTCAAATGTTGTTTTTTCTACTTGTCATAAATTCTATTAAATAGTAATTTCCCCCAATATCCATTTGAAAGTGATTTAACTTCTCTTATTAAATCTGATCGATTACTACTTTCTTTCTACAAGTGAACTTGTAGGTGGCTTTGAGTGCACCTAGCCTGATGGTGGTAGTGGTTTAGTGTGCAGTGTGTGGGAGTCATTAGACTCAGTGGGAGCAGATGGAGGGTGATAACTGTGGTGAAGTAGTTGAGAAACACACTTTGTTAACCCTTGTGTCACCAGCATGCTATTTATGACCAGCAGCTCAGTTCAATCCTACAACCTTAACGCCAATTAGCTGCTAATAGAAGAGAACATAGACACACACACACACACACTAACAGCTGAAAGTTCACATCATACATTGATAAACTGTCTCCCCTTCTCTCTCTCTCTCTCTCTTCTCTCTCTCTCTCTCTCTCTCTCTCCTCTCTCTCTCTCTCTCTCTCTCTCTCTCTCTCTCTCTCCTCTCTCTCTCTCTCTCTCTCTCTCTCTCTCTCTCTCTCTCTCTCCTCTCTCTCTCTCTCTCTCTCTCACACACACACCCACACACACTTAGTGGTCTGGGAAGATGTTAACCTGCTCCCTTGTGTATTTCTGGTATGTTGTGGACAATGAGGGTAGAGCATCGTGAAATATTAATACACAATATTGTGTTCCTGACAGCGACCGATTGTCTGCCTAATGTGGATGTGCGTGTGTGCATGTGCGGGTGTTTGTGTGTGTGTGTGTGTATGTGTGCGTGTGTTTGTGTGTGTGCGTGTGTTTGTGTGTGTGTGTGTGTGTGTGTGTGTGCGTGTGTTTGTGTTAATGTGTGTGTATATTCAGCATAGAATCTCTATGGTATTCAGACTCAGCCCAGGGTTTTATTTTTTCTCTTCAGAGGTGCAATGGAGATTCCGAGAAGTACGTGGCGGCAAGATGGATTTGGTTCAATATGATGGAGTAAGCTGATATCGTTGGAGGGAACAGTGTGTGTGTGAGTGTGTGGGAGAGAGATGAGTATGATCACTTATCCAGTACAAATGATCCTCCATTTATAGACTTTAATGAAATCATAATTGCCAGCTTTAATACACTTTTCAAGTTTTATAGAGACATAAGTAATAGGCAAGAGACATGAAATTATTTTATTCACATATTTATTACTCCCATTTGACTCCTCTGCAGTAAAGTTTAAAATTAGATCCGTGTTGAAAATTATCTAACAAATGATTTCCCTGTAAATCACCTAATTAAATAGAGCTATCTCTTGGGTTCATTTGGGGTGCTGACAAAAAATGATTTAATAACTTTAATAAAACAAAGATGTTAAATTGGAAGAGGTGTATTGACTAATGGGAATTTATCATGGATATGTCGATGACTTGGGGACTAACTAACAATCACCGGTAATATCATACTTTTCTTACAAATACTTAATCACATCAAATTTGGTGAAAGTAATTGGGAAAAAAGTATTCTGAACATTAATCAATTGGGCCCCATATTGAGTAGAGGTGGACATCTTGGTAACATTTTCAATGAAGTACATACATATAATGCTTTATAACATACTGTATAATGTGTCATGACACCAACTATAAGCATCCATAAGAACTCATAAGTGGTTATAAAACTCTTCATGATGTTTTAATGATAAAAAAAAACTGTACTTTTAAATTCTTTCCCGTCTTCCGTACCGTTCTAAAGATCAGGGTGCAATGTATTTTTACAAGGTGACTCACTTCAATTCATATTCCTACACACAACATATAATTCACTTTCTCTTCTCTTTTCTAAAATCCCATAGGTCTTACATCACATGTCTGGTAATGTCTTCTAGACCATCTAGTCGAGGGCCAATCAATTAGAAGATGAAAAGTGACAATCAGAGACCGTGGCCTTCAGTATGTAGCCTAGTGAACAGCCAACTAGCTCTCACAGTCTCACATCACAATTAGACGTTCATCCATGTTTCTCAAACGTTACATTTCAAAGTTGTTGCAAATGTCAAATTCATGGTTAAGTTAATCTGAAAAAACATCTAAAAAAACAAATGAACTTGCAACATTTGGAATCAGAGAGAGATGCTTATGCCAATTCGCCATCCCCAACACCCTAGCAAAAACAAAAGATACTTGAAGGTAACAGTGCTCGCTGTCGCCCCTAGTAGCCGGTTCCATGTCATCTCCCGACGTCCTCAGGCACGGATGGTTCGTCGAACACTGACTTGTATCACGACTGACCTGGCTGTAGCCTGGTGAATGGGCACATACAAACAACACAGCTATACATACTGTATGAGCCACCAAACAGGAGCACAGTAGACAAAGCCCTGCAAAGAGATTCATTTGAAACCGACCATTTATACCATTTAGACACCGATGAATAATACATGAGAGTAAAGACTGCACTGTGTGCAGTGTCAAAGGGCCATGGCTGTGTAATGCATAAACAACAGAGGAGAAGCCTTAGAGCAACGTATACATGATCAAACTGGTGGAGAGAAGTAAATGACCAGGCACAGAAAGAGAGAGAGAGAGAGAGAGAGAGAGAGACAGAGACAGAGACAGAGACAGAGACAGAGACAGAGACAGAGAGAGAGAGAGAGAGAGAGAGAGTGAGAGAGAGAGAGAGACAGAGACAGAGACAGAGACAGAGACAGAGACAGAGGGAAAGTGAGAGGGAGAATCAAAGACAGAGAGACAGAGACAGAGACAGACAGAGGGAGAGGGAGAGGGAGAGGGAGAGGGAGAGGGAGAGGGAGAGGGAGAGGGAGAGGGAGAGGGCCTACAGCAGCACCTAGATTTCTGCACAGATTCTGTCAGACCTGTGCACTGACAGTAAATCTCATTAACACAAAAATAATGGTCTTCCAAAAAAGGTCCACAGATACAAATTCCATCTAGACACTTTTGCCCTAGAGCACACAAAAAACGATACATACCTTGGCCTAAACATCAGCGCCACAGGTAACTTCCACAAAGCTTTGAACGATCTGAGAGACAAGGCAAGAAGGGCCTTCTATGCCATCAAAAGGAACATAAAATTCGACATATCAATTAGGATCTGGCAAAAAATACTTTCAGTTATAGAACCCAATGGCCTTTATGGTTGTGAGGTCTGGGATCCGCTCACCAACCAAGAATTCGCAAAACGTGACAAACACCAAATTGAGACTTCATGCAGAATTCTGCAAAAATATCCTTGTTAAAAGTTAATTTGTGGGTTTTCTTTCCTTCTTGCAGTTTTTTACAATCGCTGACATCCCTTTGTCCGTTCTGTAGTCACATTTTCTAAATTCTAAACACAATTACACAACATCCGTCTGTTGTGGACCATTAACACAATTCATGTTGTTTTCACACAATATCCAGTCAACTAACACCTTTTTCAAATGCTTAAATGTTCTTTACATACAAGCTTACCCAATACCAACATCATGGATTATTATTTCTTGTCTTATTTATAAATGCTTGCACACATCATGCCAGAAATAAATACCTAATGTTCAAAACCTTAAATATAGTATAGCTGATTTACTGATTTTTTTTAAGTTGTATAAAATAGACCAAACACAGCTGATTCCAATCCCAATCGGAGACATAGCCAGGTGTTGAAGTTCTTTCAGTTACATGGACATACACAGTAAAAAGGGGATTCTCTGGATGGATTTTGTTCAATGTGGATACAGAACAACACAGTAGAGCAGAGAGAGAAGAAATGATGTCTGGACCAGGGAGAGGAGTATCTGGACCAGAGAGAGGAGTAGCTGGACCAGTGAGAGGAATAGCTGGACCAGGGAGAGGAGCAGCTGGACCAGGGAGAGGAGTAGAGGGACCAGGGAGAGGAGTAGCTGGACCAGGGAGAGGAGCAGCTGGACCAGTGAGAGGAATAGCTGGACCAGGGAGAGGTGTAGCTGGACCAGTGAGAGGAATAGCTGGACCAGGGAGAGGAATAGCTGGACCAGGGAGAGGAGCAGCTGGACCAGGGAGAGGAGTAGCTGGACCAGGGAGAGGAGTAGCTGGACCAGGGAGAGGAGCAGCTGGACTGAGAGAGGAGCAGCTGGACTGAGAGAGGCTGGTGAAAGAGTTCCATTATCAAGAATTTTCAACAAACCAACAGGTAAGTAATGCATTTCACAAGGGCTTCTTCTATTATTACTGTTGCTATGCCCCACAGTAACTGGGCCACCAGTCCCAATGCAAATACATATGTTGTATTTTTGTTCCTCTAAAGGACGCAACGTCTTCCTCCCTCTGGGGGACGAGGAAAGCTCCTCAGTGAAGACCAAGAGCATGCCACTGTAGGATTGGTCATTGCTGACAATGCAATAAAACTGAGAGAAATTCAGACCAGAATTGTAGAGGACGACCTGGTATTTCACAATGTGGAAAGCATCAGCCTGACTACCACTGCTCGGACTCTGACCAAACACAGAGTTCGAATGAAAGAGTTTTACACAGTTCCTTTTGAATGGAACAGTGAGTGAGTCAAGGAACTCTGCCACCAATATGTCCAGGTATGGTGTCTATTCAATATGTCTTGTTCTATAGTGAGTTTTACACAATGCTACTCTACATGTAAACATGGGTTACAGTACATACAGTAGGACATACTGAAAAGCATTTACACATACTGTGTTTGATTTCTTTCAGAGAGTCATGGAGTTGGAAGCTAATCAGACCCCACATGAAATCATTTATGTAGACGAGGCAGGGTTTAACCTGGCAAAAACACGTTGGCTGGGAAGAAACGTAATTGGGAAAAGGGCCACCGTTGATGTGCCAGGTCAGATAGGAGCAAATATCACAATGTGTGCTGCAGTCTGGAGTGCTGGTCTGGTCCTGCAGAAATGCCAGATTGGACCCTACAACACTGAGCACCTTCTTCTGTTTTAGATGAGTTCCACCAACAACTGGTGCCAGAAGCAGAAAGGGAACAGGTGGGAGGAAACATGAGGACATTTGTGATTGCATGGGACAATGTAGCATCCCACCATTCACATGCAATCACAAACTGGTTTGCAGCCGATCCAAGAACGGTTTCCCTTTTTCTCCCTACAACTCACCTTTCCTCAACCCCATTGAGGATTTTTTTTTCTGCCTGGAGGTGGGAAGTGTATGATCATCGGCCACATGACCAATTGACCCTCCTGGATGCAATGGATGCTGGCTGCAGAGACATCTCAGCTGAAGACTGCCAGGAGTGGATAAGGCAAGCCAAGCGTTTCTATCCAAGGTGCATGGCGAGAGACGACATAGCAATTTCATATTGCTAATAAAGCTTTTACTTCAGCAATTCAATCAGTTACTTTTTTTTTCTACTGTACCTTCTATAAAGTAAAGATGACTCATTCACTTTTAGATAGTATGTTGCCGAAAATGCACACATTTACAGTAAAAGGAAATTATAAAAACTATGGATTTCATATTGTCTATTGTTTGCAGGTAGAACAGAAACATGAAATGTAATACAGGTTGTGTAATGCCATCAACTGTTAGTATTTTGAAAGTCGTTGTGCTGTGATTGACTATATATATTCCTCTTGGATAGAAAACATGTGCTAGTGTTTTGACAGAATGATTAGAGATTGAGTCGGGTATGCCGTGTTTTGTAGAGTTGTTATCTAATGAGTAAAAATGCGTTTTTAATTTTTTAATTGTGTGATGTAGGTGTGCTGCAGTGTTAAGAGTTTAGAAAAAGTATCTTAAGTATAGGTAAACGCTTGTTAGCAATTGTAAAAAAAAACGGTAATGCGTTTGAGCCAATCAGTTGTGTTGTTACAAGATAGGGGTAAGGGTAGTATACAGAAGATAGCCTTGGTAAAAGACCAAGTCATAGATAGATAGATAGACAGACAGACAGACAGACAGACAGACAGACAGACAGACAGACAGACAGACAGACAGACAGACAGACAGACAGACAGACAGACAGACAGACAGACAGACAGACAGACAGACAGACAGACAGACAGACAGACAGACAGACAGACAGACAGACAGACAGACAGACAGACAGACAGACAGACAGACAGATAGATAGATATATAGATAGATAGCTATAGAAAGGCATTGCATAGTGTGAGTAAAACACTACCTTAGTAACATATGAGAGGGAGGGGTGCCAACCAACATTAGACTGGATAGATTCAGAGCACTGAAAGACACTTAACATTAACATAACGACACTTACATTTGCAGTGATAAAAATAATGTTGATAAATTAAATGTTAAACATGCAGTGGAGGTTTGATTGCCTCCAAAATGAAGGGAACTAAATATGCTGTTTTTCATCTCATTAAATACCAATAAAAGAAAGTGGGTTGTGGCCTCATGTCCTGACAAAAGGATGTGGATTTGTGGTCTGTTACTGACCTTGACCTTGTCACGAAAGTGGTGAGAGACTAGGCTATTGTTTTTGAGGTTTACATGTTATCCTCCACACAAAGCCACACTGTGTACCATGGTGTACCTCAGTGTACTGCTGTGTATCTGAGTGTCTCTGTGTTTCTCTGTGTATCAGTGTTTCTCTGTGCACTTATAAGGTTAGAGTGTTGGGCCAGTAACTGAAAGGTTGCTGGTTCGAATACCCGTGCTGACAAGGTGCAGAAAATGGCCTCGATATGTCCTTGAGAAAAGCACTTAACTCTAATCTGCTCCAGGGGCTGACCCTGTAGGTAGGCTGTCATTGTAAATAAGAATTTGTTCTTAACTGACCTGCCTAGTTAAATAAAGAAATCTCAGTGTACTGCGCACCACTGGATACTGCTCTGCCCAACCTGGTTCCAGGAAACTCTTCCAATGAGTTGAATAATTGATCATCTGAGTCTCCCTTCTGTCTGTTTCATCTCTCTGTCTGTTTCATCTCTCTGTCTGTTTCATCTCTCTCTCCTCCCTTAATCTATGCATGTAACCTTTATTTAACTAGGCAAGTCAGTTAAGAACAAATTCTTATTTACAATGACAGCCTACCTACAGGGTCAGCCCCTGGAGCAGATTAGGGTTAAGTGCCTTGCTCATGGACATATCGACAGGTTTTTTCACCTTGTCGGCTCAGGTATTCAAAACAGCGACCTTTCGGTTACTAGCCCAACAGCTAGGCTACCTGCCACCCTAGCTTCTCAAACTCATCCATAGAATTACATTATGAGTAGTATTTTATATCCCTCACATGTAAATACTCACCTATAGACTTTAGCGGTTGATAATAGAAACATTGGTTGGGATACATTCCATCCTAATTGCAACCAATTGAGAGATTGAACTGCATTCCAAAGGAGAAACCAATTCATGTCCAATTCAACTGACAGGAATTTAAATGGAATTGACCGCACATTTCTTTGGAAGCTATGCCACAGTGTTCTTTATCAAAGCAGTTGGTGATTGGGTGGATGTTCATTGTCTCTCCTTCTCTCATCGGGGCTTACCTTTGGCTGAGTGACCTGACAAAATGATAGATGGGCCCAGGGAAACTGTGGTGTTTAATAAGAGAGGGATAGGAGAGAGAGTGAGACAGAGAGAGACAGAGAGAGAGAGACAGAGAGAGACAGAGAGAGAGACAAGAGAGACAGAGAGAGACAGAGAGAGAGAGACAGAGAGAGACAGAGAGAGAGACAGAGAGAGAGAGACAGAGAGAGACAGAGAGAGAGACAGAGAGAGAGAGACAGAGAGAGACAGAGAGAGAGAGACAGAGAGAGACAGAGAGAGAGAGAGACAGAGAGAGAGACAGAGCGAGAGACAGAGAGAGAGAGACAGAGAGAGACAGAGAGAGAGACAGAGAGAGAGAGACAGAGAGAGACAGAGAGAGAGAGACAGAGAGAGAGAGACAGAGAGAGACAGAGAGAGAGACAGAGAGAGAGAGACAGAGAGAGACAGAGAGAGAGACAGAGAGAGAGACAGAGAGAGAGAGACAGAGAGAGACAGAGAGAGAGACAGAGAGACCCATCCACACAATCAGCTGTAGATTAGAGTGCAGAGCAGCTGGAAGCAGAGAGAGAGATAGGGACCAACATGGACTAAACAGGTTTAATCCATTAGTCTCCCAGCATTCATTCCAGTAAGAGTTATGTGTTGTCGCACGTATGGTTTGAGGATTAAGTAATAATTTACACCAAATAAAAAACATGGACACGCCCAAAAATCGGACCCACGCCAACAAATCACACTAAAATAGAGTGGTTTGAAATTTGATCAGGAAATGTTCATGGGGACCTTCGCCATGTCTGCAAATATAGATATTACATTGTATGAGAATGTCATAAAATAGAAAATATGTGGTGAAATAATCGAGTTCAGCTTGTCACCATCTGACGAACATGTCAGAAGGGATAATAGTTCATGTAGTTTGGTATGAGGGTTTGGGCGTGGATAGAGGACAGGGAGACCAGCACCCGGTCGTGGATTGAGCTTGGTAGTTGGCCTCACGGCAGGATCAGCCCCCAGTTGTGAACTGTATGCTGGCAGGGCCAACCCCTGGTCATGGACCCGGGTTGAACTGGCCCACCATTGTGCAGGAAGCCTGGAGGGTGACTCACTGGGGAGGAAGACAGGGTGGTGGGTACCTGCCAAATGCAGGTAGATTTTGACATTGGTGGTTAAGATGTATATTTCAGTCAAGTATGATCACATTTATAGTAAAACAAATGCTGCAGTAGCTGTTTTCAAGGTATTTCTCCCGTTTTGTTTCATAGCTGGTAAAATAATCGCACAAAGTCAAGGAACTACGAATCCTATATAGCCTATCCCATCTTGTGCTGCACACTGGCTGGCTGGGGGCTGTGTGCACGTGAAGAGCTGAGTGAAAGATTCATTTTTAGAGCATTGTGCACAAGCTAGGTTGTTTTTCTATGTCAAGTCAAGTCAAGTCAACTTTATTTATAAAGCACTTTCAAAACCATTAAAATGGACCAAAGTGCTGTCCATGAGTAATAAATAACTCCAAAGTTACACAGAAATTACAATAACTCTAGAATACACACTAAAAAACATCAACACATGACACCATTAAATCAAACATATAATCACTCACAGTTCTCAGACCCATTCAAACATCCTAAGCTTGATGGAATAAGTAAGTCTTCAAGTCATTTTTAAAAGTATCTATGCTTGGCAAGGATTTCAAAGATAGCGGCAACTCATTCCAAAGTGCAGGGGCCGCAACAGAAAAGGCGCGATCTCCACTACGCCTCAAGCGAGATCGTGGGACGGTTAAAAGCATGTTCTGAGAAGAACGTAGATGACGTTGAGACTGATATGGGATTAACATGTCCTTTATATATTCAGGAGCTCGATCATGTAATGCTTTAAAAACAAACGTTAATACCTTGTATTGTATTCTAAATTTGACAGGTAGCCAGTGAAGGGTAATCAATACAGGTGTTATGTGATCTCGTTTTCTGGTATTTGTTAAAAATCTCGCTGCAGCATTTTGAACGTACTGAAGACGAGTAACCAAAGATTCACTTATGCCTAGATAAAGAGCATTACAATAGTCCAACCGGGTTGAAACAAAGGCATGCAGAACAATCTCCAAATCCTTGTATAAAAGGATGGGTTTTAATTTAGCCAATTTTCTCAACTGAAAAAAAGATGATTTCACGACGCTATTAACTTGACGATCAAAGTGCATTTCAGAATCTAAAAATGTGTCTGAGTTTCAACTGCTAGGGAAGAGAAGACAATGCTTCAGACACTTCTGATGACATATCATGATGTATGATGAGTTGACACTTGCAGTGCAAGGGGCAATAGGGAATTAATTCATTTAAATGGACATTTTTAAATTTCTCTTTCCAGGAAATTCGTCATCGTTCGTCCCAAGGTTGTGTGGTCAGTCATCATGGAACCACCGGTAGCTGTTGTGTGTGCTTCATATGTGCTACAGTCAATTATGATTTGACTTTGTTTCTTGAACAGAAGACAATGCGTCCACAGACATCGAATGCTAGCCATCCAACCATATCAGGTAAATGGAAAGTTGTATGCGCTAGCTTACATTAGCAATGTTAGCACACTCTATGCTAACTTCACTGTTTACACTACAAAAGGAGATGCTTTGATATGTATATCAAAGTCAAATTTGCTTGAAAAACAATTTGTTGATATGAAGAAGGATGTGCTTCAAATCTGTTTACAGTAGATACTCATATGTTATCAGTAACTCCTGTTGTCTGATGCCATTTTAAAAACAACTGGGAACTCTTCAATCTCAGACTTCCGTGTGTTCAAGACCATTCTGAAAGAAAACTTTGAACGGTGATCCAACACGGAAAGCCAAATCGGGAACTCAGGCCTTTATCTAGAGTTCTGACTTTCCAAGCTGAAGATTACTGATGTCATGATTTGACCTCGTTTTTTTTTCCAAGTTCCCAATTGTCTTGATAGCACCATAAGCATGAGCCACTTGTTTTTATTTCAGTATAATTCAACATTTTCATTCCTTTTTTACTTCAGAGAGTCCCCTTGGTGCACTGCCCCACTGTGCAGAAAGACATGAATCTTGATTTCCGTTTGTCCAGAGAAGCCATAAACATGGTTATGAGTCACCTTGTCCACAAACAGCACACCTTTAGGTTCTCCCTATGGTCTATTCGTTGGCACACAGGCTCTCATACAGTGTTGTTTCCTGTGCCTCCGATGTGCCGAAGTTCCTCTGTTCTCCGTGCAGTGCACAAGGTGACAGAGAAGTTGGATGACACCCGTCATCGCTGCATTTCGTTGCCCAAACCAGAGGAGTTAGATGCTGTTGGCCAGGGCTTTGCTACGCTTTCACGGAGCCAGGCATTCATCAAGTGTGTGGATGTCATGTACGCATTAAGGCACCCACAGCCACAGACGCACAGGATTATGTCAACAGGAAGCTGTTTTCCTCCATTCAACTTCAAGCTCTCTGTGACAGCAAGGGAACTTCATTGACATTTTTGTGGGCTATCCTGGATCGGTTCACGATACACTCGTCTTTAAGAACAACCCTCTGTATGCTGAGAAAAGGTATCCACCTGCAGGATACTTCAGGCGAATGAGGCTATCCCCGCATCGAACAGTCCATCATTATAATGATCCCATTCTGGGAGCCTGTTCAAGGTGCGGTCCAGAAACATTACAACAAGCAGCACTCGAAGGCACGTTAAATCATCAAGAGAACCTTTGAGATGTTGAAGACGCGTTGGAGGAGCATCTTCTTCAAGGCCTTGGAAGTTCAACACACGTTTGTGTCGAGGGTCATCTGTGCTTGTGCAGTTTTGCACAACATCTGCATGTGGGTTGGGGATCTTGAGGAACCAGACCCAGACATTGTGGACGCTGGACCAGCACCAAGGCAGGGCCCAAATGAAGCAAGCAGGGATGCCCAAAGGAACAACTTGGCAGCACGCATTTCAGCACCTGTCCAATTTCCACCCCTTCTGGCGGACAATCTGAAAACACAGATTAAATTTACGAACACACCCATTGTATAAACCAGCCTTTAGTCTTGAAATCTTTGTTTGTTTAGTACATGGCCTCACATGTGAATCCTTAAATAGATGGGTGGGGCTTAAGAGGGTGTGAACGATACTGAATGGGAGTAGACAAAGAAGAGCTCTCCAGTATGTGTACCAAAATATTCAAGGACTATTTTCTCAAAAGTGATTTTACAAGTTTATCAACTTTCAAAGCAGAATTACTTTCCCATTGTTGTTCAACTGTATTGTATGATATACCATTTTGTAGCTCTGAGTCTCTACCTCTGTTGTTGCTGCTGAGGCAATCAGGACAGGTGGTGAAATAGAGGCCCTTGCCCTAATTGCCTCGTGCATTATTTTGAACCACCTCAAGCGCTCAACAGTGGCCTCTCTCTGGTCTGTCCCTGTTCCGGTAGGAGGGAGTCCTATCATCAGGGTCAATAACAAGTAAATGTCCATATGATATTGTTTTAGCATTTTTCAAGTTGGCAAGCATAACATTGTACATTGAACTTACTGTGGGAATCTTAGTTGGGTTCAGCATTGTATTTATTGAACCGACGATAATGGAGAACAAAAGCAATGATTTTAGGAGATTATAAAAGTGAAATTACAATTACAATAAGATTTCCATGACCCATCCAATGTGTATTACCTTGTACTTCTTCTTTAAATTCCCCCACTTCTTTGAGGCCTGCTCACCTGTGAGCTTTCCCTTTCAGTCTCATCCACTGAACAATTGTCCTGTAAATAATTACAAAGATAACTGACAGCTATTTTACGGAACTTTGGGTCAGGGAAGAGAACCCTGGTCGATTGGTGTGAGGAGGGATATCAACAGACCACCAACCTACCACCCTGAGACAAGGCTTTAGCCCACGAAGATCTCCTCCACTGCACGAGCCCGAGGGGGCGACAAACCGGACAGGAAGATCACGTCAGTGACTCAGCCCACTCAAGTGAGGCACCCCTCCTAGGGAAGGCATGGAATGCACCAGTAAGCCAGTGACTCAGCCCCTGTAATAGGGTCAGAGGCAGAGAATCCCAATGGAGAGACGGGAACCGGCCAGGCTCCAGTGCCTTTCCATTCACCTTCGCACCCCTGAGCCAGACTACACTCAATCATAGGACCTACTGAAGAGATGAGTCTTCAGTATAGACTTAAAGGTCGAGACAGCGTCTGCATCTCTTACATGGATAGACAGACTATTCCATAAATATAGAGCTCTATAGGAGAAAACCCTGCCTCCAGGTCGTCTTGTGACCGTAGCGTACGTGTAAGTATGTACGGCCAGTGGTGGAAAAAGTACCCAATTGTCATACTTGAGTATAGATACCTTAATAGTAAAAGTGAAAGTCACCCATTAAAATAGTACTTGAGTAAAAGTAAAAGTATTTGGTTTGAAATATACTTAAGTATCATAGGTAGAAGTAAAAGTATAAATCATTTCAAATTCCTTATATTAAGCAAAGCAGACGGCTCCATTTTCTTGTTTTTTAAAATGTATGGATAGCCAGGGGCACACTCCAACACTCAGACATTATTTACAAAAGATGCATTTGTGTTTAGTGAGTCCGCCAGAACAGAGGCAGCAGGGATGACAACGTGTGTGAATTTCACAATTTTCCTGCCCTGGTAAGCATTAAAAATGTAATGAGTACTTTTGGTTGTCAGGGAAAATGTATGGAGTCAAAAATACATTATTTTCTTTAGGAATGTATTGAAGTAAAAGTTGTCAAAAATATAAATAGTAAAGTAAAGTACAGATACCCCAAAAAACGACTAGTGGTACTTTAAAGTATTTTTACTGAAGTACTTTACACCACTGTGTACTGCAGGGCCAAATCGGAGAGACAGGTAGGAGCAAGCCCATGTAATGCTTTGTAGGTTAGCAGTAAAACATTGAAATCAGCCCTAACCTTTGCAGCATACTCGCTTCCCTGTAAACAACTCCTCATTTGCTGCTCAAAGAGTAACATGGGTTTTGGTTACCTCATTTGGTTACCTCGTTGTACACAGAACATCATACAATTAACTGTGGTTGCCAATTTCACAGTACCAATCAATATAGTTATACAATTACAATATGATTACATGTCTACTTAAATTAACTGTATAATTATTAATATATATACACCTATATGATAGCTGGCAAATTAGCTATCTAGCTAGCTGACGTTAGCCTGCCTAGCTGGATCAACTGAAGAAGGACAATGTTTTATTTCTACAATTTCCAAAAGCTAACCAAACAAACACATAATTACTTTGACGTGTTGTGTCCCGCCCTCGGGACGGTCCAGCTAATGTGTGCTAATATGATTAGCATGACGTTGTAAGTAACAAGAACATTTCCCAGGACATAGACATACCTTATATGGGCAGAAAGCTTACATTCTTGGTAATCTTACTGCACTGTCCAATTTACAGTAGCTATTACAGTGAATGAATACCATGCTATTGTTTGAGGAGAGTGCACAGTTCTGTACTTGAAAATGTATTAATAAACCAATAGGCAGATTTGGGCAGACTTGATACAACATTTAGAACAGTAATGCAATGGTTCATTGGATATGTCTAAAACTTTGCACATACACTGCTGCCATCTAGTGGCCAAACTCTAAATTGCTTCTGGACTCCTAAGTAATATTATGACCTTTCTCATGCATTTCAAAGATGTGACAAAAAAGAACACATGTTTTTTCTTTGTATTATCTTTTACGAGATCTAATTTGTTATATTGTTTTACATTAATTTCACATTTCCACAAACATCAAAGTGTTAACATACATCTTACTAATAATACATTAAATGTTTTTTTTTTAAATATTACAAAGAATGCATATCTATTTTTTTGTAATTTCTTCAGAAAAAATATATTTTGCCTGATAAAATAAATCTGAGTGGCCAGTAGATTTCCAAAAAGTAAATTGTATGCCCTAGCGACCAGTCAATGGCTCAGTACAGCCTGTTTGTTAGTCAAATGTACAAATGCATGAAGAAGGATGCCGTTTAAATACTATGAGGATGGTTGATTAAGCGAGGGGATTCAGGTGAGTGAGGCGAGCTTGTGGCTAATGAAGATTGGATTGGCATGGTCACGGCTCTATGTATAATAAAAACTTATGGAGTTATTTGCTAATAGCCATGTTCCTATATGGGTTTCTGGGCCCATATATGGAGTTCCTGTTCCAGGGCTGTGTTCCAATATGAATGTCCGTGCCCATGTCTGGAGTTCCTGCTCAGGGCCACAGTCCAATAAAAGTCTGTGCCCATATATGGAGTTCTTGCTGTGAGGCTGCATTGCAATATGGATGTCATAGCCAATATATGGAAGTTCCTTCTGTGGATTAGATGTCTTCTTAAGCGTAATGCTCTCCTCCCAAAATGGTGTATAATACTACACTAATATACATCTACTTGTTGCTTCACCTCTCTAGCTAAGTTAGTGTATTGTGTGTGGATGGAGAGTGGAAAGAAGCTTGAGGGGCCATATTGACGTAGCATTAATCCTCTTTGTGTTTCAATGGCTACAGCTTGCCTCAGAGACACTGGCCAATACATCTCATACAAACACCATTTCAGCAAGCTCTTCAGACATATATGGAGGTTTCAACCAGAGCTCTAACAATAGCTAGTAGAACTCCCTACCACTGTGACTATTTCTGCTGTTCTCCTCACTTCCTGATTGATGAGCGCATATCAACAAAAGTTAGCAAAGGGGCACAACAAAACAACATCAGGGAAAAGCAAAGCACCATCTTTAAGAGTTTCTGAATTGTTGCTTGTTGCGAGAGGCCTAGATTATGAAAATAGATTGAGGGTTTTTTCCAGGGCTAAACCCAAAGCAATAAACACTATAGCACCTGGAAACATCTCGGGAGTCTTCTGTGCATTGGATTGCTGCCTTTTCCTCTCTCCCATGTCTAATAAATTAAAGAGTAAGCGGGGTTAGAGGAGTCAGATCACTCTGTGCATTAGATTTGATTATTGCTTCTACTTCCAGGCCGTGATATTGCTTGGCGTCCCTTTGGAGAGCAGCTCTCTCTGCTCGGCTAGGAGGAACTCTGAACCTCACGCGGGTGAAATAGGCGAGACCGAGAAGGCTGCGTTGCTCGCTGGGGCAAGGGAGAGACAGAGAAATGCAGAGAGTGTTTGGGAGAAGCTGGGAGAGGCAGAGAAAGTCAGAGATAGAGAGTTCATTCTTAATAAAGCCAGTGTGTGGATGTCTTTTTGGAGCATAGCAAGGCAGAGCGAGGAGAGGAGATGACTGTCATCAATATGGGAATGGAATGCGGGAAGCGACTGTCCGTTTTCATTGGTTACAGAGTATTATTATCAGTCTGGGTGAATTTGATATTACACATCCCACTGGGCACACACTGGTTGAATCAACATTGTTTCCACGTCATTTCAATGAAATAACGTTGAACCAACGAGGAATAGACGTTGAATTGAAGTCTGTGCCAGGTGGGATATACAGTACCAGTAAAATGTTTGGACACACCTACTCATTACAGGGTTTTTCTTAATTTGTAATATTTTCTACATTCTACACACATGAAATATCACATATGGAAGCATGTAGTAACCAACAAAGTGTTAATTTTGAGATTCTTTGCCTTGATGACAGCTTTGCACACTCTTGGCATTCTCTCAACCAGCTTCATGAGTTATTCACCTGGAATGCATTTCAATTAACAGGTGTGCCATGTTAAACGTTAATTTGTGTTGTGACAAGGTAGGGGTGGTATACAGACGATAGCCCTATTTGGTAAAATACCAAGTCTACTGTATATTATGGCAAGAACAGCTCAAATAAGCAAAGAGAAACGACAGTCCATCATTATTTTAAAACATGAAGGTCAGTCAATCCAGAAACTTTCGCTATGATGAAACTGCCTCTCATGAGAACCACAGGAAAGGAAGACCCAGAGTTACCTCTGCTGTAGAGGATAAGTTCATTAGAGTTACCAGCCTCAGAAATTGCAGCCCAAATAAATGCTTCACAGAGTTCAAGTAACAGACACATCTCAACATCAACTGTTCAGAGGAGACTGCGTGAATCAGGCCTTCATGGTCGAATTGCTGCAAAGAAACCACTACTAAAGGACACCAATAAGAAGAACATGAGCAATTTTGGTTCCAACCGCTGTGTCTTTGTGAGACGCAGAGTAAGTGAACGGATGATCTCTGTATGTAGGAGGAGGTTTGATGGTAACACTCAGCAATTCCTTTGAATTCTGTGCACACAGCATGGCTACCACAGCATTCTGCAGCGATACACCATCCCATCTGGTCTGCGCTTAGTGGGAATATCATTTGTTTTTTAACAGGACAATGACCTAACACACCTCCAGTCTGTGTAAGGGCTATTTGACCAAGAAGGAGAGTGATGGAGTGCTGCATCAGATGACCTGGCCTCCACAATCACCCAACCTGGACCGCAGAGTGAAGGAAAAGCAGCCAACAAGTGCTCAGCATATGTGGGAACGCCTTCAAGACTGTTGGAAAAGCATTCCTCATGAAGCTGAGAGAATACCAAGAGGGTGCAAAGCTGTCATCAAGGCAAAAGGTGGCTACTTTAAAGAATCTACAATTAAAAATATATTTTGATTTGTTTAACACTTTTTTGGTTACTACATGATTCCGTATGTGTTATTTCATAGTTTTGATGTCTTCACTATTATTCTACAGTACAATGTAGAAAATATAAAAAATTAAGGAAAACCCTTGAATGAGTAGGTGTGTCCAAACTTTTGACTGGTAATGTAAATCTCAATCGGTTATAACAGAATGTTCTGGGGAATCTATTGCTGCATCAGTCTATTGGCCACCATTGAAATTAAAGCCAGTCTTGGCAGCTGGTGGCAAAAGAAATGGACTAACATTTCACACAGTACTCTTCAACATCTATATGTTGTGGAGGAAGAGGACTTTTAACCACATAACAGGTTAATTGCCATAGTCCAGTGGTTCTCCGAACTGTGCCAATAGGTCTACATCCCTGTTAGTTAGTATTTCTCCTTTGCCAAGTTAATCCATCCACTTGACAGGTGTGGCAAATCAAGATGCTGATTAAACAGCATGATCATTACACAGGTGCACCTTGTGCTGCGTACAATATAAAGCCACTCTAAAATGTGCAGTTTTGTCACACAACACAACGCCACAGATGTCTCAAGTTTTGAGGGAGCATGCAATTGGCATGCTGACTGCAGGAATGTCCATCAGAGTTGTTGCTAGTGAACAATGGTAATTTCTCAACCCTAATTATTCCACTATAATATAAAAAAAAAAAAAAGGTTGTTTTTGAGAATTTGGCAGTATGACCAACCGACCTCACAACCGTAGACCACTTGTAACCACGCCAGCCCAGGATCTCCACATCTGGCTTTTTTACCTGCAGGATCATCTGAGACCAGCCACACGAACAGCTGATGAAACTGAGTTTGCACAAACTCATCATCCTCACCAGGGTCTTGACCTGACTGCAGTTCGGCATCGTAACCGTCTTCAGTGGGAAAATGCTCACCTTCGATGGTCACTGGCACGCTGGAGAAGGATGAATCCCGGTATCAACTGTACCGGGCAGATGGCAGATAGTGTGTATGGCGTTGTGTGTGAGCAGTTTGCTGATGTCAGTGTTGTGAACAGAGTGCCCCATGATGGCAGTGGGGTTATGGTATGGGCAGGTATATGCTACGGACAACGAACAAAATTGCATTCTATCGATGGCAATTTGAATGCACAGAGATACTGTGACTAGATCACCTCCTGTTTCAGCATGATAATGCCTGGCCCCATGTCACAAGGATCTGTACACTACTCCTGGAAGCTGAAAATGTCCATGGCCTGCGTACTCACCAGACGTGTCACTCAATAAGCATGTTTTGGATGCTCTGGATCGACGTATAGGACAGTATGTTCGAGTTCTCGCCAATATCCAGCAACTTCTCACAGCCATCAACAGCCTGATCAACTCTATTTGAAGGAGATGTGTTGCGCTGCATGAGGCAAATGGTGATCACACCAGATACTGACTGGTTTCCTGATCCACACCCCTACCTTTAAAAAAAAGTTATATGTGACCAACAGGTGCATATCTGAAATCCATAGATTAGGGCCTAATGAATTTATTTCAATTGACTGATTTCCTTATATGAACTGTAACTCATGAAAATCTTTCAATTTGTTGCATGTTGCATTTATATTTTTATTAATAAATAGCACGACCCTACTTCTGTGGGGTTCGGAAGAGCCAATTTCTACATAAAAATTGAATTCCATTGCTTTTCCTATGATAAGAACCAGAGTCCTTCCACTACATTGATGCTAGCCAGGGATGGGTATAAATTTCAAGTCATAATTACAAAATACAACTACAAAATACCCAGACGTACACAAATAAAATAAGATACTTTAGCAAAGTATTGTATTTAATTAAAATGCGTGTATTTTGTATTTTTAATACAAAAATAAATGTGCAAGTAGCCGCAGAAAAGCAAAAACATTCTCAGTAATGGTTACATAAACGTATTACTTTCTAAAACTGTGATTATCTACCTTAGTTGAATGCACTGGGGCCATACTTGCGAACATAAGCTGGCATTTAAAGTCTAACAATGTGCACGCACAACATGCGTATCAGCCAATGAAAAGCTTCAATTTACTTTTGCTATGAGCACAGCTGAGAACACCGGAAGAAAAATGATCACTGAACTATCGCATTGAATTATTGTAATGTTTGTTTATGTGCCAATTAATCCCATGAGGGATGGGTTGCCAACTGCCGATTTGACACAAAAATAAAATATAATTCATTAATAAATGAACTAATGTGACAGAAAGCTAAATTGTAGCTGGTCCAATCAGATAACATGGCACACGTTAGCCCTATTCTAACCTTAACAGGTAGTACTGATTATATCCTGCCACAACTTCTTCATCAGCCTATGAAAGATCTTAGACTTTATATCCATCAACCAATTGCATTTCTTAAAATAGGTCAAGCCTGGCCACCAGAAGGATATTGCACTGATGCATCCTTGACTAAGAAAAATATAAATTATGTCCTTACAACACTTAGCAGTCAAATAGCAGTCATGTAGGCTAACATTGTGGAAAAAACTGTTGACAGCTGGTCCTTGATGCTCGATTCTAAACGCATGTGACGAAGTGTATAACTATAATAATGCATAGTCTATAAAATGTTGTAGCCCTACAGTTAGGTGTACACGTCCATGCAATATAGCCTATTCAATATGATTGTTAGGCAATATCAGTGTGTTTGTCTGCAAGGTTGAAGGAAGAGATAGCTCCTTCTTAAATTAATTCATAATCTTCCTTTTCAAATATTAAATCTAAACAGTACCGGCCCCCAAAATGAGTACCGGAACTAACACAATAGATGTAAATCAACATTTCATGTGAGATTCTAACCCTTGCCACAATCTGCTATAATTACATGGACTGGATGCTTTACACAGAGAGCAATTTGACCAGTCACTCAAATACACTTGATAGTTGCTTTGACGATCAGAACATGCTGTTGGACTAAAAGGCTCTGATTGGTCAAGCGGCCGTCTGCATTGGCCGTACAGCATTTACTGAGAGCAAAGCTCATTAAAGTAATACTTCATTTTTACTAATACATTTAAATTTAGTTAATTTTGCAGACGCTCTTATCCCACCATAACACCATCAGACCTTTGATACCAATGTATGAATTGTGAACAACTATTAAAAAAAATGGTATAGAAAAATATTTTGTATTTTGAAAATACTAATTACAGCTTTCGAAAGTGTGTTGGTCAGTAGAATACAACATATGAAATACACAGAAGTAATTGCTAGAACAGCTCAGTAAGCTTTGGTGCTTTTCTTTTTATATGAGTCTCAAATATATTACTCAAATGGAACATTATAGCCACACCTACGTACGAAAACACACACACACTCTTGCAAACAGAGAAGGAATACAATTATTAGAAATATATATTTTTCTACACCACTGCACAAAGTAAAAATCAATCCTCTATTATAGAAAAAGGAAACAGAAATGAATTCAAACTTATTGAGGTTTTCCGGGTAGAGTCTGTCTGCTATCAACCTACACAGGTCATCACTGGAAGGAAGGATATAGGGATGACAATGAACAGGTGGGCTATTCATGCTACGTCTCCATTCCTCTCTCTCTCTCTCTCTCTCTCTCTCTCTCTCTCTCTCTCTCTCTCTCTCTCTCTCTCTCTCTCTCTCTATCTCTCTCTCTCTCTCTCTCTCTCTCTCTCTCTCTCTCTCTCTCTCTCTCTCTCTCTCTCTTTCTGGCAGCAGTATTGATCCACAGTGATCCACAGTGTCAAAGACAAAGCTTTTCATCTGACAGGCAATAAGATGGCTTTCTCCTGCCTGGATTACTGGGACGGGCTGCTGAGCAAGGAGGAAGGTAAACACATAAAAACATAAATAACACTGTTATAAGGCTGGGGATGAATATTGGCTTAAATGGTCCACAAAGCCTCAGGAGCCTTCCTTTCCACAAAGCCTCAGGAGCCTTCCTTTCCACAAAGCCTCAGGAGCCTTCCTTTCCACAAAGCCTCAGGAGCCTTCCTTTCCACAAAGTCTCAGGAGCCTTCCTTTCCACAAAGCCTCAGGAGCCTTCCTTTCCACAAAGCCTCAGGAGCCTTCCTTTCCACAAAGCCTCAGGAGCCTTCCTTTCCACAAAGTCTCAGGAGCCTTCCTTTCCACAAAGTCTCAGGAGCCTTCCTTTCCACAAAGTCTCAGGAGCCTTCCTTTCCACAAAGTCTCAGGAGCCTTCCTTTCCACAAAGCCTCAGGAACCTTCCTTTTCACAAAGCCTCAGGAGCCTTCCTTTCCACAAAGCCTCAGGAGCCTTCGTTTCCACAAAGCCTCAGGAGCCTTCCTTTCCACAAAGCCTTCCTTTCCACAAAGCCTCAGGAGCTTTCCTATCCACAAAGCCTTCCTTTCCATTGTTTGTCCATCTCCAAGCCTTGTCTTAAAGCAGCACTTTTCCCCTTTCATTTGCAACCAGACTCTTTCATGGAGATGAAATCGATGCAGAGCTCTCTTAGAAGATACTGAAGACGCCATGCAACAGTCATGATAAATAGACATGCTGGGAGCTTTTCAATTCAGTTTCAATTTCAACTTTATTCAATCTCAACCTAAAAAAGTGAAAATCCGCCCCTCTTTGTAAGATTTAGGTATTTAAGCTTTTCGGTCTACCATTACAGTAGACTGTGCTGACAATTGATGTGTACAAATAATGTACAAAATGGATACACCTTTACTAATGCGAGATACTACATGACTTATGAATAATATTACTGCATCCAGGGAAGAGAGGAGCATTGCTACAAGGCTTGTGTCTTTAATCTTAATTGATCAGATGAGATTATGTACTTAATGCATTTCCCCACCCTTATCTACTTCCAATCTATAGCCATACCCTACAGCAGACACTTCTCTACAAGGGTAACTGTATATTGCTAAAGTACTGTACAGTACAGTGACAGACAGACAGACCTACAGACCTACAGACAGGCAGGCAGGCAGGAAGGCAGGCAGGCAGGCAGGCAGGCAGGCAGGCAGGCAGGCAGGCAGGCAGGCAGGCAGGCAGGCAGGCAGGCAGGCAGGCAGGCAGGCAGGCAGGCAGGCAGGCAGGCAGGCAGGCAGGCAGGCAGGCAGGCAGGCAGGCAGGCAGGCAGGCAGGCAGGCATACAGCCATCAGTGCTGGTCAACATCCCGACGCTGTGAGTAGAACCCTGCATTCTGAGCGGTTAGTTCCACCCAGGAGAGTTTCCACTGAGGAAAATCATGCAGCAAAACCAACTTTAGTTTTACTCGTATTGATCAAGGAGCCGTACACCAAATACATGTGGCCGTAAACAAATTATTATGGTGTCACAAGGAGTTATTTTTTATTTTAAGCCCTTAAAAGGCTGGAATGATGATTATGATAAAACGTGCTCTGCAGGATAGATAATCTATTTTTTATTATAATGAAATGTAATGTTTAAGAGGCAAATACACACTAGCTGTGGCCTTAAGATGCTTTTTATGAAAAAGGCTAATTTAACAATTAGACACCGCTCTTTCAGCCAATCAGAGGTGGAAAGGCCAGGTCGGTGGGTGTGTGAGAAAGGACAGTTCGCATCACAGCTCTTTCACAACTAAGCACTATTACTGAATGGCTATGATGTTGTGGAGTAAGGTATCCTGAATGGGACTTCAGTTGAGCGATGGCATATAACAAAGTAAAATCATTGTGTATCGCTACGATAATGTTCAAAATGGTTATGCGTACACATGTACATTTGGTGACCAATGTAAATTCTTATCTTTTCCATGACTGTTGCTGGTTGATATATTTGTGAGACGGCCAAACAGAACACCTTGATGTGATGAGGAATTGAACTGTGTGATGTGTGAATGTGCAGAGGAACACACAAACAAACAACAAATAAACTCCAAATTAACAACAAATAAACAACAATTAAGCCGTAAAGGGCTCCAGTCTGTGTTGTGCTGCCAAAGACATAATCACCTTTTATTTTCTACTTTAGCAATGTGCAAGGTTGGAGAGCTTTGACACAGATGGTACATTCAATAAGAGAGAAATACAGAGAGCAAGAGAGATAGAGAGAGAGAGAGAGAGAGAGAGAGAGAGAGAGAGAGAGAGAGAGAGAGAGAGAGAGAGCTGGAGAGAGAGAGAGAGAGAGAGAGAGAGAGAGAGAGAGAGAGCAGGGGAGAGAGAGAGAGAGAGAGAGAGAGAGAGAGAGAGAGAGAGAGAGAGAGAGAGAGAGAGAGAGAGAGAGAGAGAGAGAGAGAGAGAGAGAGAGAGAGAGAGAGAGAGAGAGAGAGAGAGGGAACTGAATGCATTCAACTGAAATGTGTCTTCCTCATTTAACCCAACCCCTTTGAATCAGAGAGGTGCGGGGGCTGCTTTAATCAACATCCACGTCTTCAGCGCCCGGGGAACGGTAGGTTAACTGCCTTGTTCAGGGGCAGAACGAGAGAGAGGGAGAGAGAGTGAAAGAGAGTAGAGAGGAGGAAAGGGGGTAGTTGCTAAGCAGAGACTTCAAAAATTGTTTACAAGTTTTCAAATGTCTGTTTGAATATGTCATGAATTCCCGTGTTGTGTGTGTGTTTGTCTCACTCTGTGTGTGTCCGTACGAGTCTCCTTGACTTAGAGTGTGCGTGTGTGTGTGTGTGTGTGTGTGTGTGTGTGTGTGTGTGTGTGTGTGTGTGTGTGTGTGTGTGTTTGCGTCTGTGTGTACATACGCACTTACTCAAAGCATGAAATAATTTGTGATCAACATCAAAGTAACTCTTTATTTTTCTTATCCATAGCATACAGGCTCTCTAATTACCCATGTCTCCCTACTCCAAACGCTAACGTTGGGATTTCATTTTCCTCCCAACCAGCCAGCCAGCCAAGCAACATAAAGACAGACAGACAGACGTAGGAACTGATATTGGGGAAATAAAATAAAAACTATTTTGACATTCTATGTAAATTAGCTTGCAACCATACTTATAGAAGAGGAATGGCTTGATGATGAGGATGTTCTGTTATATAAATAATACAGTAACAAGTGTTGATAATATTTTCCCTGAAATTTCTTGGAAGGAAAATTACAACCAAACACAAACCACCCACAGAGAAACACACCCTTAACAAAGGGTTCTCACAAGCTCACCTGCACGCATGCACACACACCAGTGGAGGCTGTTGAGGGGAGGACGGCTCATGATAATAGCTGGAACGGAGCGAATGGAATGGCATCAAACCATGTGTTTGATGAATTTGATACGATTCCACTTATTCCGCTCCAGCCAATAGAACGAGCCCGTCCTCCCCAATTAAGGTGCCAGCAACCTCCTGTGACACACACCAGTGGAGGCTGGTGACTTGAAACATTTAAGAGTATGGGAGACCAATGACATAGACATGAAATACATACATTTAATGTAATAAAATAAATATTTATAGTAACATACAGTACATGCCATTACAGCAGAACCACCATAGGTTTGGGAAACATGTTAAACTCAGATATCTCAGAATTCACAAAGTCAGCCACAGACTGTGCTTCTTGCCCACATGACACATCAAAGTAGCCCACGAAAGCTTACTGAATTAAGCCCTGATCGTATACATACAGTACCTCACGATGTCTGTGATTTCATCCATTTGCCATGTGAACCTCTCTTTTAGTCTACCTTTTAATGGATGATGCGATGGAAGTGATCAACTCACTCTGAATTGATTTCGACATCCCAGAGAAGACAGTAGAAACTTCCATATGCTCAGCAAGTAAAGAGTCGCAACGTGCATTTACTTTCTGCAAGCTCCTTGTAGTTGCCCTTGTTAGCGGAACATTCCCTCTCATCGCATCCCCTTGCTTCGTCAAAGCGACATGCCCCTAAAAGCCATCTCTTACATTCCCAAAAACGCTGTATTGTTGATGAGCTTCTTTAGAACATCCCTTTTTCTTCTTACCTTCTCGTTGTGTGGCGCATTTTGAATAACGCAGACCTTTGTCCAATAAATGATGCAGCTTTTTCCCAGAAGCTTGAATCTGGTGTGATCAATGAAAGGGGTTCTTCGACAAAATAAAACTCCAGTATATTGTAATTGGCGTTAACTAGCCATTCTGGAGGAGAAAAACGCACTCTGCTATCTAGCTACTTGATACTAAAGTTTGCAGGGCAAATTGAAATAACTCGACACAAAGACCATGAAAACAATATACTGTATAATCTACCTCCTCTGTCTCCTGTAGTTCAAATAAATTACATTTAATTGAATATCAATATTCACTAGCTCAATTTCAATGTCGTCAAAAATGTCACCAACTCACTTCTAAATCCCACATGTGTAGTACTAGGTTCATTCTCTGATCCTTTGATTAGATGGACCACAAGCTTTGATTGGTTGGAGCGGACGTCCTCATAATTACCATGTAAGTCTATGGAAGGGTTGGTGAGAAGCACGTTTTGTATTGAAGTCAATGCAGCCAGAGAAGGACGGAAAATGGTTGTCCTCTTGCTGTCCCATGGTGCTACCCTAGAGGGTGCCGTTGAGGCTACTGTAGACCTTCATTGCAAAACAGTGTGGTGATCAGGTATTTGGTGATGTGAATATTTTTAGTATAATTTAATCTAAAAAGGATACATTTGTTAATGTTTCATTATCTTGTATTTTTCTGAAATTCACTGTGTAGGATGGTCCTCGCCTTCCTCTTCTGAGGAGCCTCCACTGACACACACAGACACACGCACGCACACACACAACCCATTTCAGTGAGTGAGGAGAGAAATGCAGCAGGTGGGTGATGGTGTGCTGCATCAATGGCTGCCATTGATTGGTTGGCCTACAATCTGGAGGTGATCCAACCACATCCCAAATAGTACCACATTCCCATTGGGCCATTGGTCAAAAGTAGTGCACTCCATAGGGAATGGGGTACAATTTGAGACACAGTCTGTCACATTGGTGTGTAGGAGGCTTCCTACTGGAATCCTATTCACATTATATAGCTACAACTTTCAACACAGTCGTGCAAGGCCATTAGTGACTCATCTTTGAAGAGTAGTGTCGTTGATACGTTATAATTACACAGCTATTATAAAGCAAAACTTAATTAAAAGGTAAACATGTAAATTACGCTGAAATGTCTTGCTTTTGTGTTTTGCACCTGCAGTTGTAATGCACCTGTGAAGTAATTAAGATGCTGTTGTCATCCCCTGGCGCAGATACATGTCGCTCAGTGTTTTAGTGTGATTTCCCTGAAGGGTCGTTTTTCTACTCAATAAAAGCCACTCGAGTTCACTCGTAATGAATGTGTCAATATCTCTCTTTAGAGACTCACAATGGAGCTGTAAACTCTATGTTTTTAAGGTTTAACTAACAGAAGTATAAACATGCAACAATTTCAATGATTTTACTTAGTTACAGTTCATATAAGTAAAATCAGTCAATTGAAATACATTTCAATTTCAATGCCCTAATCTATACATTTCACATGAGTGGGCAGGGCTCATTCCAATACTCCCATTCCAAATCTGTCACTAATGGACGTCTTTTGTCCTTCATAAAAAGTAGTCTATTCATATTCTGAAATTACATTTTTATATTACCTTTAATAAAACAAATTCAATGGACATTACTAATCATCCATTCAACATGACTAATCATCCATTCAACATGACTAATCATCCATTCAACATGACTAATCATCCATTCAACATTACTAATCATCCATTCAACATGACTAATCATCCATTCAACATTACTAATCATCCATTCAACATTACTAATCATCCATTCAACATGACTAATCATCCATTCAACATTACTAATCATCCATTCAACATTACTAATCATCCATTCAACATGACTAATCATCCATTCAACATTACTAATCATCCATTCAACATGACTAATCATCCATTCAACATTACTAATCATCCATTCAACATTACTAATCATCCATTCAACACGCAGTGCCATATATATTTTTATTTCCTACTTCAAGGATACATTCTAGTCTTTCAAGTGTATTGTGTGTGTGTTTGTGTGTGAGTGTGATTGTGTGTGTGTGTGTGTTCTTGAGTGGGTTTGGTTTATTTCCTATTCCTAGTTAAAAGTAGTTTTTGTCTTGGTCCGTTTCCCATAGGGCCATTGTCCCCCTCCTGCTTCTAGAGGTCATGTATTTCCATTACCCCTGGGAGTTCCCAGCTATCCATTCTTTCCAATTGGCTAATCTAATTAACACTGCTGGCTAATTAGGGAAATAGTCAGAATGCGGCCGTGAAAAGGCATCCATCTTGTTAAAAATGTCTGTGGGGGGACAAGAGAAGAAGAAATGGAAATCAATGTGGCAAAAGTCCTCGCACACCCTCCCTAAACATCTTTGGCCTAAACATCTCTGGCCTAAACAGAGTGGGGACGTGGGGCGTGACAGGAGAGTGGAGACGTGGGGCGTGACGGGAGAGTGAGGACGTGGGGACGTGGGGCGCGATGGTAGAGTGGGGACGTGGGGACGTGGGTCGTGATGGGAGAGTGGGGACGTGGCCCGCGATGGGAGAGTGGAGACGTGGGGCGTGACGGGAGATTGTGGACGTGGGGTGTGATGGGAGAGTGGGGACGTGGGGACGTGGGGACGTGGGGCGCGATGGGAGAGTGGGGACGTGGGGACGTGGGGACGTGGGGCATGATGGGAGAGTGGGGACGTGGGGATGTGGGGCGCGATGGGAGAGTGGGGACGTGAGACAGATGATTAGGTGACAGTGAACAGATGTGTGGACTGATGGATTGCAGGGACATTAAACAGGAACGAGGCAGTGCTCAGTCAGAATGCAGCATGGCAGGGGGCTCTGGGTCTGTGAGATGCCATGCAGGAGCTGGTAGATGCTGCAGCAAGGCGTCTCTACACAGTCAGTCCCTACAGGTTTACAAGTCTATCCGTAAATTCTGCAGGCACGGGTCAGAGTGTGAGCGTTTCGCCTCCTGCCATCTGGTGAGGAAGACGTTACCTTCCATACAGATCACCTACCTCATAATCACCCCATCAGTCAAAGTCCCAGAACGCAAACATTGTGTCTGAACCTGATTCAACAGTATGATGGGCCAACAATAACAGCGCCTGTCTATTTAACTGTCTATCTCGATGGTCCCATAACGCATACAGAAGTGATTTCTTGGTGCTATAGAGAGATTTCTCTGGCACTTATCCAATATAGGTTGGTTTACAAGTAAGGATATGCACATTTATTTTTCCTCAAGAGGGTATACACAAAGTGAAATTTACATAAGATTCATATGAGAGCATTTCCTTATGCCCAATTGATGTATTAGATGGTTTATTGAGAGAGAAGCACGGTCTTGTTCTTTAGAAAAGAGTGGATACTGGCTATAGAACGAATGCCAGAACAGCGAGCAATGCTACAATGCCGAATAGAAACCTGAAAACTACGCAGTCCAATACCTTACAATCTCCAGAAACCACTATTCCATCTTTGTTTTCCCATCTTGAAGACATATTCTTCACAAACTTAATCTACATGTGCAAATGCAATTTTAAGATCGCAAGTTGAGCCTATAGAACGATCATAATTACAATCAGTCACAATATCAAAGGAAATCATCTTTAATTAAAGTGTTTTTTATAGGAGAATACATAATGTTATACTTAATATTTGCTCAGTATCACAATAGCCAACATCTTCATTGCAGAGAAGATAGAAGGTGAAAGTGCTGTTGTCGACGAGAGAGAAGAAGTGATGCCTGACGTTGGCGATAATCAGTCCATAGGAACATTGAAGGCAGCCGTTGGTTCTGTTGTTATATTAGCCTTGAGCACCACCGCCTACGTGGGCCTAATAGCGCCTGTGCAGTTTCCTCTCCTCTAATGAGCTGATTGAACTGAAGAGAGGAAGAGTGTGGCTAGTGTGAGAGGTGAGTTAGGTTTGTGACGAGGGGAATTGCATCTGTAGCTAATCAATTAGGCAAGGAGCCGTCACGTTCTGACTAAACTCCTACATGGCTCAGTTCACTGGTCTTTGCAGAGTAGAGAAACTCACTGTCGACTAGCTCTAACAGGAAGAGAGGCCCTTCCTGGCTGTAGGCCTTATCTACATCTATGAGCATATCTCTACTGATGGGAGGAGTGTCATGTTCGATGCACGCCAACAAATCAATACTACAGTGTGTGTGAATTGTTGGGATTTTTCTTTGGCAGACTAACAATAGCAATGTCAAGCCCAGATTGGAAACTAAAACATTCCCCATCCAGTTATTCCTTTTATACCAAAAAAAACCTACCTTCCTCCTACCTTCTTCCTACCTTCCTACCTTCCTACTTTCTTTCTACCTTCCCACTTTCTTCCTACCTTGCTTCTTCCAACCTTCCTACCTTCCTACCTTCCTACCTTCTTTCTACATTCACACCTTCTCCTACCTTACTACCTTCTTCCTACCTTCCTACCACTTACTACGTTCCTACCTTCATACGCACCATGTTTTCAAGTTTTCATCTACTGTTTAGTCTCTAAAGAACCCCCTCCTCATCCTACTCGGCCCTCCTTTGTTTGTTCTTTGTTGGTTATTAACACATTATGTGCTTAAACCTTTCACTCTCTCTGTTTTTCTCCACCTCTCCCTCGCTCCCTCTCTCTCTGAATGCTAGGAGTGCTATCTCTGGGGAAACAGCACAAAACAGAACAAAAGTCTCTCCTCTCGCCGAGCCACTTTATCCCCAGGCTTTTTGCTTTTTAAGATGGAGGAACAAAAAGTCAATGCATTTTTAAAGTGTCCATCAATTAATTTTTTTTTTTAATTAACTGCCTGGTGTGAGTCGGTCTTGGCTAGTTTGTGTTGTGGAGGGACAGACTCTGGGAGGAAAGGAATTTTAATGGAGTTATCATGGCCTGTTGTTTATGAAAATGCCACAATGTTCTGCTGTCCTTTTCATATCAAGCTAGATCTTTTCATCATGAGCCTCTGACTACCGGACAAAATGCAGTGACCTTTAAAATCTCTCTAACGGTGCTTCAGAATTCCAGAATATTCTCTATTTATTTTTCAAAATGAAGGATAACTGCTGAGGGAGGTAGAGGGAGAGACAAACACCCAACCAGACCCTTACATGATATTGATGATATCCACTTCTCTCTGTAGTAATCTTCACCATGTTTAGTCATCACATTGATTCCATCTCCACCTCATCTATCTACCAACAGCAGTTCTGTTAGCCTATAATTCCCTGTGTGTTTACCTGGGTGTTTACACTGTAGCCTCCTAAGGACATGTCTTCCCTATCACTCGGTAAGGAGCTTTGCTGTCTTTTCTTCTCATATTGTATCTCCCACTGTTAGCGTGCATTCTGGGGGCTGTCAGGTGTTTGTAAAAGACCAATATGTAAATCACGGATGTTGTGTTCCTTATTTAGGACGCTGGGGTGATTTAACAGAGAGAGAGGTGGAGAGAGAGAGAAAGAAAGAGAGAGAGAGAGAGAGAGAGAGAGAGAGAGAGAGAGAGAGAGAGAGAGAGAGAGAGCAGTCCCTAAGCAGTCCCTCCCTGTCTCTTTCAATGGGTTTCCTGTGATTATTATTATTTTTTGCCTATCTGCTACAATACAAATATATCTGGTACATATAAGATAGAAAACTATCACAACAACATTAACTGCTATACACATATTATTATATGTGTACAGGGTTGTTTGTTCACTATTGTTTATTATCTATTTCACTTGCATATGTTTCCCATGCCAATAAAGCCCTTTGATTGGAATTAAATTGAATTGAATTGTGACTGTTTTGGGATCTCCCTTTACCAAGATAAGATAGGATGCTTCAACGAGAAAACTGTTTTTTCATAGTTGTTTGTGAATGTTTACAGTATGGTGTCCTACAATGTCAGCCTGGATCAGTATATCTGATTTAATGGGACAACATACAATTATACCTTCCAATGTTTCCATTCTCTTTGATCTGAGTGTAGAATGTGTTTTCATCCAGTCTCCCATAAATGTGTTTGAAATTAATCTTTCCCGTTGCTTTGATGCAGCTAGCCTGTGTTCAATAGTGGCAGCCATTGTTACGGCTATGGCATCATTTTACTTATACCTCTCAAAGCCTCTCATGCCAGCCAATCCTTGAGAGGGGGAAAACCCGGCTCTCTACTTATACCCCTCCGTCCCCCTGCCATCCCCTGTTCCATTTTAATTAGATGTCTGTATACCTCTGTGTTATTTAAAGGCCCGTATATTTTAGTCTGTTTAAGTATTACATGAAATCCCCTGTCCTGTAAAAGCATCAATTTATAGTAGGCTCTACTTCTCATATGCATAGCCGCTATAGCAATTTAATGTTTCTATAGAACATTTTTCAGAAATGTGAAAATATGATTCACTAGTCTGCGCAACATAACATGTGAGATGCAACCTGATAAATCATTGTGAAATCACTGGGTTTATTTATTTAAAACTTCAATGACACTATCAAGCCTGAGCACAGGGAAGATTCATCCACAAATAACCACAGGCTCTTATCATATAATCGTGGCTCTGTCCTGCGTGTCTGTGAAGCCGGACTTGTCTGGATAGCTCCCTGTTTGAGAGTGGCTTCTTGTTGAAATGGTCTACTTTGTAAAAAAACAAATGTATGCCGTGGAAGAAACAGCATGATGAACGAGATCACGTTCTGGAATCGCTGAGTGATAAAATATTCTGACAGGCGGCAGTGCAGCCCTCCGATAAGCATGGATAGAATACAAAAGTGGAGAGGACGCTCAGAGCCTTATCTTGGTACACAAAAAAAGCCTTTATTTGAAAAGTTGAGTACTCTTTTATGTATCTAACTGATCACTTCCTTTGTGTTAGCTAATGAGTTCAAATATATGCATGAGCATGTGTCAAATCGTTAATAAAATAATGGCTGTAACTATCCATTTTTATGTAAGCTGATATTTTATCGCAATGTGTCAATAATGTGTGTATGCCGGATAAGAAATGGAACAGAGATGGCAGATATGACACTACAGTGGCTTATCATAAAACAGAGCTGTTCTTTAGCCGCCTCTCTCTCTCTCTCTCTCTCTCTCTCTCTCTCTCTCTCTCTCTCTCTCTCTCTCTCTCTCTCTCTCTCTCTCTCTCTCTCTCTCTCTCTCTCTCTCTTTGTCTCTCTCTCTCTCTCTCTCTCTCTCTCTCTCTCGACTGGATAAATCCCTTGTTGTAATTAGCTTCAGCTTATCTGTCAGCTGATAAAAAGGGCCGGTTAGTCTTACTCTTTCCTCCACTTCGTTGCTTCTCCTTTCCAATCTCTCCCTCTATCTGAGAGGCTGCTTTCACAGGTAGAGCTGTGTCTGAGTCCGCCTCCCTCTATAAATCTTCCTCACTGGGTTATTTCTTGTTTAGAAGACCATGATGCTCCATAGAACATTGTCTAAAAGAGATATTTTACCCTCGAAACAAAGTTTATCAGATGTTTTCTGAAGTTAAACTGAGTCCTTCTGCATTTATTTGATAGCCTCTCCTTTAAAACCTCTGCAGCGTTGATGCCCAGAAGGAAAGGAAATAACTATAACTATTTCACCAATTAATTTCAGCACAATTGTCCTAATTGTCAATTTGAATTTGCTAAACATTCAGTTAGCAAATGATAGGTTGAAAGGTAAACTCTTAAACTAGTTAGCGTTGGTTACGGTTTGGACCATTACAGAGTGAAATGTGATTCCTGTTTTTGGCCATATTACCATATAAAACCTCATCATATCCCTTGAGATCTGTCCCAATTACCGCGAGAACAGAACTTTGCAGGAACACAGTCAAAACAGCAAATGTTTATCTTTAACTGATACTAACTAAATATAGGGGATTGGAAATTATGCAGATAATTACATTAAGAGAAGCCACAATCTGCTGATCTAACCCGTAAAAAAAATACAATTAATAGTAATAGCTAAATAGGACAAACAAAATGGATATATGAAGAAAAGTTAAAAGACATGTACATCTATCTTAGCAGTTGAAGTTTCAACCTGTTATTTGCTAACTGATTTTTGGGGCAAATTGCAGTGGGACCTGGGGTGTATTCATTAGCAGGATTCCGTTGCAAAATGTTTAGTCTGTTTGAAATTGTTTTGCAACACATTTTTTTTTACTGTTTACTCTAGGAACCAAATGGAAGCAAAGGAAACAAAATGGGGCAGGGATCTCCCTGAATTAGTCTAATAGACACTCATTTATGTTGCGAAACGTTTTCAGTTTGGAGTAAATGGTTTCCGTTGCAAAACGTTTGGCAACAGACCATACATTTTGCCAAATAAACCGACTACTGAAAACAGCCCAGGACACAGCTCAACTTTAGGACACTACCAAGGTATGAAAACATCTGATAACGTTTGTTTCAATGGTGAAAAGTTCCATTTAGGCAAATAGAGAGACGAGAGGAAAAAGGAGACCGGCTGATCAACTCTGCAACATCATCCATCTTAGCTCATCAAGTAAATCACAGAATGTTAACACCATCTGCAGCTTTGAATGAATGAGAATACATTAATAATAGTATGTTGCTACTCTACAATAAATGAGCACATACTATAACAATAACATTTCTATTCCATATTATAGCAACCTATAGTTTTGGAAAACAGATTCCATCATGCTAGGCCAGTTATTCCGATGAAGAGTGATGGCTGTAGTGTAGAGGATGGATCATAAACGGCAGATAGAAGAATGATGCACCCTCAGCAGCAGCAGCCGTTACTGTCACAGAGAGACTAACAGTATGTATGATCCTCATTGTGACGGCATGGAGAAGCTCGCTCACACAATGGAGAAAGGTCAGCTGGAATTGCATGGCTGCAGGCTACGTCTGACTGCCCCTCACACTGTCTCTGATTTGGCCAAAATGTGTAGCCTGTTCAGGCACGAATACGAAGACTGTTCCATTAAAATTAAAATTCAATTTGAAAAAGTCTTACTGTCAATCTAATTTACATAGAGAACTCTTTCTCATATACAAAACACCATGATGTAGGCAGTTATATGCAATACACATGAACACTTACTAAAAGCTCTCACATACATGCAAACACTCTATTCTCCTTCTCTTCCTCTCTTCCTCTCTCCCTCTCTCCTTCTTTCCATCACTCCCTCTCTCCTTCTCTCCCTCACTCTCTCTCTCCTTCTCTCCCTCACTCCCTCACACACAGGCACTTCCAACCCAACTCGGGCGTTCAGATTATGGTCCTGCATCATGTATCCCCTTCTCATTAGGAAGTAACCTTAACATGCTGTCACTGCTGACCTTTCCCTGAGTGGCCTCCACACAGGTTGGTATTTATGGTCATGAATCTTGCACTGGAGGCAGCTCTACAGAGTGGCTACAAAGTCATACAATCAGATTTTAAACCTAACCCTAACTTTAACCCTAACCTTAACCACACTGGTAAGCTTAATGCCTAACCCTAACCTTAAATTAAGACCAAAAAGCACATTTTTGTTTTCGTAAATGTTTACGATATATCCAATTTTGACTTTCGCTGCTGTCCCATGTAGTGGAAATTGCTCAGTTCTGCCTCCAGGGCAAGATTCATGACAATAAATGACAACCTGCGGCCTCCCTTTCCTCCCCATCCACAGCAGCAGGGTGTGATATAGAGATAGCACTAGGCGTTAGCCAAAGCTCAAACTCTCCAACTCCAAGTTAACTCCAAGTTAAAAGCTTTTTTTATAAAAAAAAATAACATATGTCTTTTCACAGGTCTCATAGGTTTCTATATAATAGGTAATTAGTATATAGAATGTGGAATGTCTTCAGTGGCATGAAGTCAGTGATGGCTTCAACCCAAACTTATTCAACTGATACATTTACTGGGGTTTAAGAACTAGGCCTATTTACCAATAGAACAAACTGTATATCATATTTTATTACCAATGGCAGTTCACTAATTAGTCTGTATCATGTTGCTTATTTTGGTATGTTGTTCTATTGAACTATACTGTATAGTGTATTGAGTTGGTATGCTGTGGTCATGTGTTGAACCTTGCTCTGACCTCTGTAATGTGCAGCATGTAGCCAGGTTCACATCATCATTCCCGGTGTGTCTACAGGTGATCCTGCGGGGAGAGAGGTCATGACCCCCAGTCCTCTGCTGCTGCTAGCAGGGCTATAGAAAGCTCATTACACACTAACAGTGTTGGCAAAGCTGCTCTCGCAGGTGCAGCCTAGAGAAATGTGTGTGTGTGTGTTTGTGTGTGTGTGTGTGTGTGTGTGTGTGTGTGTGTGTGTGTGTGTGTGTGTGTGTGTGTGTGTGTGTGCGTGCGTGTGTGCGCGTACTCTGGGGGGGGGGGGTGTTTGCATGTGCATTGCCAGTGTATAGGCATTGCCCGTGTGCGGTATGTGTGTGCATGCATCAATGGAAAACTAATCAAACAGCTTTCCAGAGATAATAATTCTCTATTGGAGATGATAATGGAAGAAGGCAAACGCTGGGAGGGGGGGGGGGTGAGTCTTCAGAGGCACAAAGGAGATTGTAACTAACTGGCAGTGTGACATTCACAACACTAGCGTTCACTTTGTAGCCAAAACACAGATAATTATACAGAGAGAATAACATAAAACATTGGATAGGATATTAATCAGCGAATGAATAGTTAGGTTGGAAATAGCCTATGCTTGATTGAGTTGCGATTGCACTCGTGTGCATTTTGATTTTTCATACAAAAAGCCATTATTGGGACTAAGAGCTATTATATGTATAATGGCTGAGAGCCACTTTGAGTGCTCTGGAATTAATTAATCATGCAAGTTAGAAGTAAATCGAAAAGAAAGAAGGGAACAAAGACAATGGGTAATACGTCTACTGTAACTTGTTGTAAAATATCAAATCAAAGCAGATTGTATTTGTCACATGTCCCGAATACAACAGGTACAGACATCACCGTAAAATGCTTACTTAACCAACAATGCAGTCAATGTAAACAGTCCTGGTGGACATTTAATTAATTGTTCAACAGTCTTATGGCTTGGGGGTATAAGCTGTTATGGAGCCTTTTGGATGCCGAACAGTTGCCATACCAGGCTGTGATGCAACCGGTCAGGATGCTCTCGATGGTGCAGCTGTAGAACCTTTTGAGGATCTGGGGACCCATGCCAAATCAGTCTCCTGAGGGGGAAAAGGTGTTGTCGCACCCTTTTTACGACTGTCTTGGTGTGTTTAAATCATGATAGTTTGTTGTTGATGAGGACAACAAGGAACTTGACACTCTCAACCTGCTCCACTACAGCCCTGTCGATGTGAATGGGTGCGTGTTCAGCTCTCCTTTTCCTGTAGTCCACGATCAGCTCCTTTGTCTTGCTCACGCTGAGGGAGAGGTTGTTGTCCAGGCACCACACTGCCAGGTCTTTGACCTTCTCCCTATTGGTTGTCTCATCCCCTCATGATGGTGTTGGAGTCGTGCTTGACAGTGAGTACAGGAGGGGACTAAACACACATCCCTGAGGGACCCCCGTGTTGAGGAACAGCGTGGCAGATGTGTTGTTGCCTACCCTTACCACCTGGGGGCTGCCCATCAGGAAGTCCAGGATCCAGTGGCAGATGGAGGTGTTTAGTCCCAGGATCCATAGATTAGTGATGAGCTTTGAGGGCACTATGGTGTTAAACATTGAGCTGTAGTCAATGAACAGCATTTTCACATAGGTGTTCCTTTTGTTCAGGTGGGAAAGGGCAGCGTAGAGTGCGATTGATATTGCATCATCTGTGGATCTGTTGAGGCGGTATGCAAGTGTATGCAGTGGGTCTAGAGTTTCCTGGATGATGATGTTGATGTGAGCCATTACCTGCCTTTCAAAGCACTTCATGGCTACTGACGTGAGTGCTACGGGCGGTATTCATTTAGGCAGGTTACCTTCGCTATCTTGGGAACAGGGACTATGGTGGTCTGCATGAAACATGTAGGTATTCCAGCCTCGGTCAGTGAGATTGAAAATGTCAGTGAAGACACTTGTCAGTTGGTCCACGCATGCTCTGAGTACACATCCTTGTAATCCGCGGCCTTGTGAATTTTGACTTGTTTAAAGGTCTTGCTCACATCGGCTACGGAGAGCGTGATCACACAGTCGTCTGGAACAGCTGGTGCTCTCATACATTCTTCAGTGTTGCTTGCCGTTGTGTTCTAGAAGCATTCGCAAATCTTTTCAAATACAGTAAGATGTCATTTTTAATCTCAGCAAAAGCAACGTTGTATTGACATGGATGAAAGTGTATATCAAGACCAAATGTAATATCTTAAAACCTCTACAAAAGCTAAGAATAATGCATCTCAATTCGAATTTTGAAGTATCTATTGCCAAGCACTCCACTTTTCATGGACAGCAGATTTCACCAAATGATGTTAAAGTATGGCAAGGGAGAGAAGATATTGGAAAAACTCAATTGTGAAAAATGTTGGCATGAGTTTGTGAGATCAGCTGCAGAATGCAGATGAGTCTCAGTCCCAAATGGCATCCTTCTCCCTATTTAGTACACAACTTTTGACCAAAGTAGTGTTCTACCACCACGCCGACTACTCTCCGACCCTTTCTCCAGCCCACTCCTGTGTATATTGCACTTCCAATTACGTACAACCCCCCCTTTCCTCCCCCTCCCTCCTCCCCGTCTTCCTCTCCCTCCTCCCCCTGTCCTCCCGTCTCCCCTGGCCTCCCACTCCTGTGACAGTGTGGTATTGGCACCTGGGAAGCGGTGTGTGTAATGAAAGTATCCCAGGCTTAGCCCAGGGACTGTCTGCCCCCATCCTCTCCCTGCAGGGACACACAGCTCAGAGCTCAGCTCTCTCTCTGAATCTCCAACTACTTCTACTTTTACCTTTTACACACCAGAGGAGCAATTCAGAGACATCCCCTCATCCTTTCCTTTCTCTACCCCCCCCCCCCCTCCTCTCTCTGTGTTTACCTCCAGCATGTCTGGGAGAGAAGGAGAGAGAGGGAGCGGTGGAGGAGAGTCCATCTTCCTCAGGGAGGGACATTTTCAGTGACATCCATCACCCTCCTAATGGTGATGAATGCTTGAACATTAGTATGGGCCACACGTCTCCTCCCATCTTCTTTCTAACCATCCCCCAATGGATTTTCCCATTCTTTCTTTGTTTTAGTTATTTTGTCGGTTAATGCAGCAATCTTTGTTTTCTCCACCCAGACTTCCAGGTGCGAGCGAATTAGACGTGTCAATAAATAAGACAAAAATAAAGAACCCCCCTGTGTCTTGCCTCCTACTGAGCGCGTGCCTCTTTCCACTCAACAACCTCATTCAACTTATCATCTTTTTCCCATGATTGATTAACTACCGTCATTCAGCGTCTTCTACTGTTATGTTATTGTGTTTAGTGCAGCATCTCCCCCACTAATTGTGTCTCAGAACGCCTCTCTCCAGGAAGCAGTACAGGTGAAGACTTTGTTCATAGTGCCGCTCATAGGAAATATAGTTTTGTGATTGTGATTACCTGACGAAGATACAGCTTGCATGAAAGTCCTTGAAGTGTAAACTTATCGTCATAACAAAAGCGTAGACATTTGGGCAACAATACCTCTACAATTCCTCTAGAAATAAGATCACAAACTTCGTTTGAAACCAAGTGCCTATTGGCTATGTGGTCGGCTGCCATAGAGAAATTTAAATTAGATAACGCATATGTAAGTATATTCAAACAAGATATATCGTCTCGAATAAGAGAAAAAAGTGTTATCCCTTTCCCATGTCCAATGCCAGCGCAAAATCAGATATTTGAAAACATTGTACAGAAAGGACTGTCACTGCAGCATTGGGATCGGGAGAACCCCTGGAGCAAGTGCCTTGCTCGAGGACACATCGGCAGGTTTTTCACCTTGTCGTCTTAGGTATTCAAACCAGCAACCTTTCGGTTCATGCCAAACGCTTTAACCGGTAGGCTACCTGCAGCCCAAAATATATTGAGCTGCTGAGAACTCTATAAACTTTTTTGTAATATGAATAGTCTAATTCAGTTGCTATATCAGATTTGAAATGAATACAGTGGTATTATAATACAGTGACTTGTATATGGAAATGTTATAAAAGTCCACCCTGGCTAGATCTAGAGATTCTAGATCAGCATGTCATATTTATGTTAGTCTGAAGTTGGTACAGCCGATCTGCCAAATTCTGGGCTACACACTAATATTTGTAAGGCTGAGACTCTAACTAACATTTACATGTAGGCAACACAAGACTCGTCTGAAGGTCCCCCAGTACCGGTCGAAAACATTAATGGAAGTACAGTGCATTCGGAAAGTATTCAGAACCTTTGATTTTTGCTTTTTTTTTACGTTACAGCTTTATTCTAAAATGGATTCAATGAATGTTTTTCCTCATCAATCTACATACAATACCCCATAATGACAAAGTGAAATGTTTGCAAATGTATGAAATGAAAAAATATAGAAATACTTGAATTACATTGTATACATAGTATACATACTGTAATATACAGACCCTTTGATAGGAGACTCGAAATTGAGCTCAGGTATATCCTGTTTACATTGATCATCCTTGAGATGTTACTACAACCCAAGCTATGAGGTCTAAGGACCGAGACAGGATTGTGTCGAGGCACAGATCTGGGGAAGGGTACCAAAACATTTCTGCAGCATTGAAGGTCCCCAAGAACAGAGTGGCCTCCATCATTCTTAAATGGAAGAAATTGGGAAACACCAAGATTCTTTCTAGAGCTGGCCGCCCGGGGGAGAAGGGCCTTTGTCAGGGAGGTGACCAAGAACCCAATGGTCATTCTGAGAGAACCTGAATGCCACGTCTGGAGGAAACATTTTACCATCCCTACGGTGAAGCATGGTGGAGGCAGCATCATGCTCTGGGGATGTTTTTCAGCAGCAGGTACTTGGAGACTAGTCAGGATCGAGGGAAAGATGAACTGAGCAAAGTACAGAGAGATCCTTTATGAAAACCCGCTCCAGAGCGGGACCTCAGACCGGGGCTAATGTTCACCTTCCAACAGGACAACGACCCTAAGACACAGCCAAGATAATGCATGAGTGGCTTCGGGACAAGTCTCAATGTTCTTGAGAGGACCAGCCAGAGCCCGGATTTGAACCTGATCGAAAATCTCTGGAGAGACCTGAAAATAGCTGTGCAGCACCACTCCCCATCCAACCTGACAGAGCTTGAGAGGATTTTCAGAGAAGAATGGGAGAAAGTCCCCAAATACAGGTGTGCCAAGCATGTAGTGCTGCAAAGAAAGACCTAGTTAAGTTGCAGCAGGCCCAGAACAGAGCAGCACATGTTGCTGTCCTAACTCTTAACCCCTAGTCCTAACCTCTAACCCTAGTCCTAACCCCTAACCCTAGTCCTAACCCCAACCCTAGTCCTAACCTCTAACCTTAGTCCTAACCCCTACCCCTAGTCCTAACCTTAGTCCTAACCCCTAACCCTTAACCCTAGTCCTAAACTTTAAACCCTAGTCCTAACCCCGAACCCCTAACCCTTAACCCTAGGCGTAACCCATAATAACCCAACCCTAGTCCTAACCCCTAAACTTAGTTCTAACCCCTAACCATAACCCTAGTCCTAACCCCTAACCATATTTCTAACCCTAGTCCAAACCTCTAACCTTAGTCCTAACCTCTAACCCTAGTCCTAACCCTAGTCCTAACCCCTAACCATAGTCCTAACCCCTAACCATAGTCCTAACCTCTAACCATAGTCCTAACCATAGTCCTAACCCCTAACCATAGTCCTAACCCCTAACCATAGTCCTAACCCCTAACCATAGTCCTAACCCCTAACCCTAGTCCTAACCCCTAACCATAGTCCTAACCCCTAACCCTAGTCCTAACCCCTAACCATAGTCCTAACCCCTAACCCTAGTCCTAACCCCTAACCATAGTCCTAACCCCTAACCATAGTCCTAACCCCTAACCCCAATCCTAACCCCTAACCATAGTCCTAACCCCTAACCATAGTCCTAACCCCTAACCATAGTCCTAACCCCTAACCCTAGTCCTAACCCCTAACCCTAGTCCTAACCCCTAACCATAGTCCTAAACCCTAATCATAGTCCTAACCCCTAACCATAGTCCTAACCCCTAACCATAGTCCTAACCCCTAACCCCTAACCCTAGTCCTAACCCCTAACCCTAGTCCTAACCATAGTCCTAACCCCTAACCCCTAACCCTAGTCCTAACCCCTAACCCCTAACCCTAGTCCTAACCCCTAACCCTAGTCCTAACCCCTAACCCTAGTCCTAACACCTAACCCTAGTCCTAACCCCTAACCCCTAACCCTAGTCCTAACCCCTAACCATAGTCCTAACCCCAGCAATACACTAATTTTACATTTAGAGTACTAATGTGACTACAAAGCACTCTGTTTTAAACAGCATATGTTTCTGAGTATATTTCAGCATACATTATGTAGCTAACTAAGTGCTGGAGGTGTAAATTAGTTTCCAACTTGTAGAAATGCTTCTGGCGTTTCCAGACGTGCACACACACAAACACATACACACATGCATGCACGTCACTACAGGGATCTAGAAAGTGTTGCATATGGCATTTAGATACATGCAGGTAAGAGGTAATTTTTAATGTCTCAGCAGCTTCACGTTGGTGAATAACAGAAGGTTTTTTTCTCACTATAAAATAATTTTATTGGAGTTTTGCATAAACGGTTGTTCCTCTGTTGGAAACTGTGCTGTGGTTACACTATTAGATTATACATATTGACACCATATTCTGAAAGAGAAATGCAATTTACACTGAATGTTAAATGTCTTGTTATAGATCACAGCACTGGAGACAAACAGGAATGAAATACCACAGCAGATTTCAATACATTCTGAGGTGAGATCTTGGGAACAGGCCCAGAATATGGCTCTGTGCTCCACTGAATCATAGTCTGTCAGAGAGCAGAAAACTTCAGGAGGAACCAAAAATGTGGATATGCTGTAAAATGTCCAGATCAGCAGTGGAACTCCTCTCTCGCATCACCAGGGTCAGAGTATGTGCTGCTGACACAGCACTCCAGTCCTTGGGACAGTGTGTGTGTGTGTGTGTGTGTGTGTGTGTGTGTGTGTGTGTGTGTGTGTGTGTGTGTGTGTGTGTGTGTGTGTGTGTGTGTGTGTGTGTGTGTGTGTGTGTTTGTCTCTGCGTACATGTATCTACAATTTGTACGTGTGTGTGTGTTTCTCTCTGTGCATGTATCTACAATTTGTATGTGTGTGTGTGTGTGTTTCTCTCTGTGCATGTATCTACAATTTGTATGTGTGTGTGTGTTTCTCTCTGTGCATGTATCTACAATTTGTATGTGTGTGTGTGTGTGTGTGTTTACCAGACAGACTCCCACAGATAGCATAGCATAGCCCTGAGGGCTCAGAACACTGCATAGAGAGCGCCAATACTGAACTTTTTCTCTCTTCCTCTCTCCTTCTCTTCCTGCCTTCCTCCTACCTGCCACAGGCCAGCGTTTGACCTCGATCAAGCAGCCCAGAGAGCCCCGGAGCTAGTCGGCAAAGCGAGAGCCACTCATCTGAAACGGGCGGCTCATCCAGACCTCCATGCTAAGCAAATCCTCCATTTGTACTATTCAGGCCCTCCCATCTCAGAGGTACTGACATTCCCATTTATTTAGCTTGCTCTCTCTCTGTCACTGTGTCTCCCTCTCTCACTCTTCTTTTCTCGCTCTGTCTCTCCACTCATCTGCCTTCTCTCCTCTCCTTCTCTCTCCTTCTCTGTCCATCAAGCCAGGATGTGCAGAGTCCTTGGAAACCCTCTAATTAAGTTGCTTCTATGAATTCTGCTGCTGCTCTGTTGCTGGTCAACAGCCTCTAGTCTCCATTTACACCCCTTTCACTTACTGGTCAATTTACCTTCCATTCATTTTTCCCTCGCTGTCTTTCTCCATCTCTCTCTCTGGCTCGCAGTCCATGTTCCGATTCATCCCAAAGGTGTTCGATGGGGTCAAGGTCAGGGCTCTGTGCAGGCCACTATGCATTTGGGAAGGTGGCGTTCTCCTGGCATCCACCAAACCCAGATTTGTCCATCGGACTGTCAGCTAGTGAAGCGTGATCCATCACTCCAGAGAACGCTTTTCCACTGCTCCAGAGTCCAAAGGCGGCGAGCTTTACACCACTCCAGCCGACGCTTGGCATTGCGCAGGGTGATCTTAAGCTTGTGTGCGGCTGCTTGGCCATGGAAACCCATTTCATGAAGCTCCCGATGAACAGTTAGTCTGATGACATTGCTTCCAGAGGCAGTTTGGAACTCGGTAGTGAGTACATCACTGCGGCCAAACTCCCTGCCATCCAGGACCTCTATAGCAGGCGATGTCAGAGGAAGCCCTAAAAACTGTCAAAAACTCCAGTCACCCAAGTCATAGACTGTTCTCTCTGCTACCGCACGACAAGCGGTACCGAAGCGCCAAGTCTAGGACCAAAAGGCTTCTTAACAGCTTCTACCTCCAAGCCATAAGACTGCTGAACAATTAATCAAATGTCCACCCGGACTATTTACATTGACCCCATCCCCTCAACTTCCCCCTTTGTTTTTACACTGCTGCTACTCTGTTTAATATCTATGCATAGTCACTTTACCCCTTACCTACCTGTACAAATTACCTGGACTAACCTGTACCTCCGCACATTGACTCACAACCGGTACTTCCTGTTTATAGCCTTGTTATTGTTATTTTATTGTGTTTTACTTCATTTTATTTAGTAAATATTTTCTTAACTCTATTTTTTTAACTGCATTGTTGGTTAAGGGCTTGTAAGTAAGCATTTCACGGTAAGGTCTCCACCTGTCATACTCAGCACATTTGGATATTTGGATTTTGATTTTGATTTCAATAGGGCCGTAGAGATTTGCTAAATCTATTGATCATTTTTTGAATACACTTAAACCTCTCAGAGTTCTTACTTCAAACTTTGAACGATTAGAATGGGAGAGAGAGGGAAAACATCCTTTGAAGGATGGCAAGTGGAGACTAAAGCGAGTGTGTGTGCCCACTAGTGTTTTCTCTCTCTCTCTCTCTCTCTCTCTCTCTCTCTCTCTCTCTCTCTCTCTCTCTCTCTCTCTCTCTCTCTCTCTCTCTCTCTTTGTGTGGAAAGGTGGCTGGCTGTATTTCTCTGTATACAATTGCTTCACAGAGACCTGGAAGAAGCACTGGAGCCTGGCCTTACTGCAACAGAAGAGCCAAACCTCCCGAGTGGCACAGCGGTCTAAGGCACTGAGGCATCACTACAGACCCAGGTTCGATCCCTGTATCACAACCAGCCGTGATCGGGAGTCCCATAGGGCGGCACGCAATTGGCCCAGGTGCGTCCGGGTTAGTGGAGGGTTTGTCTCATCGTGCTCTAGCAACACCTTGTCGGGGGCCAGGCGCCTTCAGGCCAACCTTGGTCCTTAGGTGAATGGTGTTTCCTCTTAACCATTGGTGCAGCCTTGCTTTCGGGTTAAGCAGGCGGGTGTTAAGAAGCGTGGTTTGGCGGGTTATGTTTCAGAGGACGCATGACTCGACCTTCGCCTCCCAAATAGTAAAATACAAAACAATAATAATATAAGAAGAGCCAGACCTCCCACCTCGATCCTCCTCTCTTTCTGTCTTTCATCAACCCTGTCACACTGTCTGTTTCCCTTCGCTTTCTGACACTTTTCTATCTTCTTCAGCTTGCTATCTCTCTCATACGGTATATACACGTCAAGCTGTAAAGCCCCCATATCTGTATCTTTAGACCTAATGTATATATTTGTTGTGTGGTCAAAATGAATGAAATAAGACGTACTGGACAACAGGTTCATGAAATGTTTCACCCTCTTGTCCTTCTCTCTCTTCCTTCAGCTTCCTTCATCCCTTCATTCACCATATAAGGCTGAGCTATGTGACGGTTGTGGTGGTTAGCCAAGGTTGTGTTAGTCTTCTCAGGGCTAGAGGCCTGGGATGCAAATCACGCCACAGTGGGAGCCAAGGTCCATGGTTCAGAGCCTGACTACACATGCAATAGAACAGTTTACATTCACAATAACACTGGTGCACCAATGGCATACCAATGTCAAACAGTCATAGAAACATCTGTAATTCATGGATGGGTATGAATATTTGTTGTGTGTGTGTGTGTGTGTGTGTGTGTGTGTGTGTGTGTGCACATGGGTGTCTGTGTGCTAATACATTGATGTGCGACCGTGTGTGTGTGTGTTTAAGTCTGTGTGCCTGATGAACTCTGACAGTCTAACAGTAGACTGTCTGCATAATTCCATCTCCCTCCATCATTATGAGCCCCAGTCCCTGATGACTTAGGTGCTAAGTGCTGCTTCGCCCACACTTAAGATGGACCACTGCGGCTTCATTAGCACCTAAAATGGGTATTTTCCACAGCGATGCCAACTGTTCTTTTTTATTTTTTATTATTATTATTTTTATTTAACCTTTATTTAATTAGGCAAGTTAGTTAAGAACAATTTCTTATTTACTATGACAGCCTACCTACAGGGTCAGCCCCTGGAGCAAATTAGGGTTATGTGCCTTGCTCAATTACAATTTTTTTTTTTTTAAATAAATATATATTTTTGTGCCAACAGAGCACAACAACTCACTGGCACCCAAACGGGTGACCCTGTTGTCCTCAATTAAGGAGTATGGCTAAGAAGGATAGAATTTCTGTCTGTTTGAATTGTAATGGGAATTGTATGTGTGTGTGTGTGTGTGTGTGTGTGTGTGTGTGTGTGTGTGTGTGTGTGTGTGTGTGTGTGTGTGTGTGTGTGTGTGTGTGTGTGTGTGTGTGTGTGTGTGTGTGTGTGTGTGTGTGTGTGTGTGTGTGTGTTTGACCAGTGATTAAAACGTGTATTAATCAGGTATTGGCATTTGTGCCGATCAGGAGTAGTTGATGGTGCTGTAATATTGCTACAGTAACACAATTGAGAGATGCTTCTTCCAAATGCAGTTATCTATGTGTGTGAGGTCTATGGTATATTTCCCCTAGTGGCAATGCACTGGACTGTGTGTTAAACGGACTCTACAATGTAGAAGGCTTTGCTATGTGTCCACGACAGAATAAACATGGACAAACGCACACATAGAGAGAGGATGAGTTTACAGTGAGTTGAGAGCCCTAGGGTCCCAGGGCTCTGCACACATAGACAGCTGTTGAACTTAACGTAACTATTTACATTTCTAGACAGGCACTGTCTTGGGGCAGAAAGCCAGTCTGTAAATCGTATTCAGTAATTTCATGAATTGTTCTACTCTCCTTCTCTCCTTCAAAGAAACCTCTATGCCCCCTGGGACTAGCGGGTCCACTCACTTTTTGGGTAATTTCATGCACTGTTGGACAAAAGAGTTGACATATTTACACATTTGTCACGTGCAAATGTTTAGAGGATTACATTAAAAGGGCCATTATTTTGATTTGTGGCAGGCAGGAAATCTCTAGAGTCAAACAAACCAAAAGCAAGCTCTCCATTTGTGTGTAACTATGTGAATTTGTGCTTTATGTGTGGGCATGAGACGACAGATAATACCATTTAAAATAAACCAATGACAGGCTTTTGTGTATGTACCACAGGTGGCTGGTGGCTCCTTAACTGGGAAGGACGGGCTGGTAGCAACGGCTGGCACGGAATAAATGGGATGTTATCAAACACGTGTTTTATACCGCTCAATTCACTCCATTATGAGCCGTCCTCCCCTCACCAGCCTCCTGTGGTATGTACAGTATACAGTACATGGCTCTCGTTACACTGTGACAAAGGCAACCCGTTGTAAAGAAGTGAAAGAGAATAGAAAGACTTCTGTAGCTCTGATCCCTCCACATGCTGTGCTGTAACAAACCCAACAAAACAAACCACAAGACACAAACAACAACAGGGTGATGAAAAAAGAAGATGGATCCACCTGCATTTAACTACATGTGTCTTTTATGGGGTTCAAGCTAACCACCTGCATTTAACTACATGTGTCTTTTATGGGGTTCAAGCTAACCACCTGCATTTAACTACATGTGTCTTTTATGAGGTTCAAGCTAACCACCTGCATTTAACTACATGTGTCTTTTGGGGGGGTTCAAGCTGACCACCTGCATTTAACTACATGTGTCTTTTGGGGGGTTCAAGCTAACCACCTGCATTTAACTACATGTGTCTTTTGGGGGGTTCAAGCTAACCACCTGCATTTAACTACATGTGTCTTTTATGGGGTTCAAGCTGACCACCTGCTTTTAACTACATGCGTCTTTTGGGGGGTTCATGCTAACCACCTGCATTTAACTACATGTGTCTTTTATGGGGTTCAAGCTAACCACCTGCATTTAACTACATGTGTCTTTTATGGGGTTCAAGCTAACCACCTGCATTTAACTACATGTGTCTTTTATGGGGTTCAAGATAACCACCTGCATTTAACTACATGTGTCTTTTGGGGGGGGTTCAAGCTAACCACCTGCATTTAACTACATGTGTCTTTTATGGGGTTCAAGCTGACCACCTGCATTTAACTACATGTGTCTTTTGGGGGGTTCAAGCTAACCACCTGCATTTAACTACATGTGTCTTTTGGGGGGTTCAAGCTGACCACCTGCATTTAACTACATGTGTCTTTTATGGGGTTCAAGCTAACCACCTGCATTTAACTACATGTGTCTTTTGGGGGGGTCCAAGCTGACCACCTGCATGACACATATCTAAGAAAGAAGACACGTCAAACAAAACAGCATCAGAATTGAAGCTACATTTTATTCAGATATTCAGATGTTTTGCTGTGTCAGTCAAAGGCAAAGAACCGTGGAGAAGGAGATGAAGGACTGTGGCCTGTCTTGGAAAACCATCCCCAAAAAGACAGAAGATTAGCAGCAGTGGCCCTGTCTCATGGAAGCCTTATGTTCAAGATAGGAACTCGAGGATTAAGTGAGTAATATTTCAGTCAATGACCAGTGTTTGCATTGGATGTCATTACCATGGTACTAGGGTCATGACAGACTAGCTGTGGTTTCCATGCCAGTCATGGTGTTCATTCTCCTCCGGTAAAACAAACCACATTGTATTGTGTTTGCTGTGCTCGACCGTCCCTCCTGTCTCTTGATGGGTCTGATTTCCAGCTTGTCTCTGTGTGATAGAAGTCTATGCTCACTGGTTCTCATTCGTTTGAAGCCGTGGAAAGAATTCCAGAGTCAGAATTGATTTATAAAGGAAATGTATGCACAACGCTGCAAGATGCAAAATCAATTTGCTTTCTCCTCTCTCCTCTCCCACTCTCTCTCCCACTCTCCCTCTCTCCCACTCTCTCTCTCTCTCTCTCTCTCTCCCTCTCTCTCTCTCTCTCTCTCTCTCCCTCCTCTCCCACTCTCTAATCTAGCGTTGCATGTGTAAAAGTGTTTTTTTCTCAAGCCGAGTGAAGAAAGAGCACATCAGCTACCATGTTATGTCCATTTGAGAGTGCATGTGCTTGTGTGTGTGTGTGCGTGCGCAAAGACAGTCCACAAATCCTCAACGCCTGGTTTAACTGCTGGGCAGAGCACTATTTTAGTTTGGATGAGACAGGGATTGAAGCAAAGCCGGTTATTATTACTGGTATATTATGAATGTCATCATTATCTGGTAAGTGAAATACTGAGAGGTCTGGGTCAGGAAGACACAGGTTATGTATTGGGCTACTGTACGTGAAAACTGGAAGGTTGTATTTCCCCTGTGAACAACGTGATGTAAATAAACAGATAAGTAACGTATTCAAATGAATGCTCTCAAGAATGTGGGCTATGGTTGAGGAGGAATTGAGGGTGGAAGTCGGGTCGAGAGAGTACTTACTATTTACTCGAGCAGCGTATGGACGTATGGAACGGGAAATAGTGAGGGTATAGTAACGCTAACAAACTAGAAGAATTCAAATGAAGCCAATTAGGGTTCAAGATACTGAATCAGAGGACTGTGGAGAGAGAGAAACCAACAACAGTAGCCTCTACGTGACTCCTGGCTGAAACAAAAGACAGAAAGGCAGCAGCTCATGCCCTCCTGTCTCTAAGTGCTCTGTGATGGAAAAGTTTGAGAGCAGAGCAGCTGAATGCAGACTGCTTCTCTGTGATTGGGCAATTATACTGGCAGAGTGGAGGGAAGTTTTGATGAATGGGACAGAAGGGGGTGGGGGGATCAGGATGGGGGGTGAGGTGGGTTGAGGGGCGGGGTTTTGTGTGTGTTGGAGGGGGGCTAAATTCCCCGTGGAGAGACCCAATCTGGGCCTGAGGCCTTGGGCTATTGATCTGCCTCCAGAAGCCCATCACTCACTCTTAGAACCCTGCGACTGCTTCTAGCAGAGCAGCCTGGAGAGAACAGGAGGCAGGCCAGGAGAGGAGGGAGGGAGGGAGGGAGGGAAGGCTGAGAGAGAGAATAGAGTTGGTGCCGAAGCCAGATGTCTTGCTGATCAGAATGTGTGACTGCCTTATTGCTTTATTAGCCCAGCCTTTTAACTTTTAGCCTACAATTTCGAATTAACATAATAAAAAAATCCCCATCAAAATCTGCCCGTTTAAACTAGAGATATCCACCACATCCGCCGATATTGTCCTTCCGCATCTGCAGTGTTTGTCAGACCATGAGACACCCTGAAAATTGGTCTTCTCACAAAAATGTCTGTAGCGTCCGAACGGTTTGGCCTACAAACTATTCTGACCACTCTATTAAAAGACGAGACTCTCACGAACCCGATGGTGTTCTGTTTTGCTCTAGGACGCACACAAGCCTCACAAGACTCGTCTGAAGGTACCAGGTACCAGTTTAATAAGGAATGGAAGTATATTTGGAGACTCTTTAGTGGATAAAATAAGGGGATACGAAAAAATATAGTAATAATAATGTTTCCTTATCTTTCTTATATCTCTCAGAAATAGAACAGACACTTTAGAACAAACTTCCTTTAAAATTCTTTGGGGACTACATGTTGTTCCATGTAGAGAATATGATAATTAATGCCCTTCAATTGGCTAATAGCAGTAATGCCACATTTAATGTTTCATCCAATACTTCTTAAATATTTGTTTTATACCTTAAGGGGTCTTAAGACAAAAAATGTCATTTTTGTTTTCATGAATCTTTTAAATATAGCCAATTTTGACTTTGCAGCTGGCCCATTTAGCAGAAATCGCTCATTTCTGCCTCCAGGACAAGACTCATCCCAATAAACGTCAACCTGCCAGTCAGACAGTCAATAAGCAGACTGGAGGAGAAGAATTATGGGCCAGCCCGGGAGGCATCTGTGGGGCCATGGCCTTTGATAGGCCGTTATCTGGTCTGGCGATTGTAATTGGACAGGATTGGATTTTCTGGTCTGCCGATTGGATCGGGGGCTGTCTGAGGATGCCTGTCCTTAAAGAGCCTACATAAAGGCTATATTAATCACACTTGCATCATATCCATGTGGAATTCTGAGGAGATTGATTCAGTAAGGCAGGGGTCTGACTATAGTACTTATTACCTGTTATCTCCTTTTGATGAGTCACCTCCATGTGCCTTTCTCTTCAACAACAGAGGAGTGTGGAACTTCAGCATGACACCAAACAAACAGGGCCAAACAAACAGGGCCAAACAAACAGGGCCAAACAAACAGGGCCAAGCAAACAGGGCCAAGCAAACAGGGCCAAACAAACAGGGCCAAGCAAACAGGGCCAAGCAAACAGGGCCAAGCAAACAGGGCCAAGCAAACAGGGCCAAACAAACAGGGCCAAGCAAACAGGGCCAAGCAAACAGGGCCAAGCAAACAGGGCCAAACAAACAGGGCCTAGCAAACAGGGCCAAACAAACAGGGCCAAACAAACAGGGCCAAACAAACAGGGCCAAGGCTGCTTGACTTTGAGATTAGTGAACCCATGCATGCAATGACTTTTAGCAGTGAAGTGGTGTCAAACGTACATACAGTACATTGAATACAGTTGTAAGGAATTGCATTCTGGGTAACAAACTCGGTGACCACTCCCCACCACCGTCACCCCACCTCCCATGAGATGTCATGAAAAATGTTCCATCTTCTGAACTCCATCTGTTTCCTGTCTTCTTTTCTCTTCCCTTGTATCAGTTCTCCTCCAATCAGAGTCAGTGCTGAGGGACTGCTTTAGCTCTGGAAAGGAGCAGTGCAGATCAGTGCCCACTGCTCAATGCCTTTTAATGTAAGGTTAGGGTTAGGCATTAGGGTTAGCAGTGTGGTTAACGTTAGGGTTAGGTTTTTTTTACTTTATGGCTGTACCAGCTAGTGACCACTCTGCAGAGCTGCCTCCAGAACAAGATTCACGACGAAAAACGCTAACCTGCATCTAATTGGGTGTGTTCTGAGCTAAGCGTATGCAACAGGCTGGTTTAAGGCGGTGTCCCCCTACCCTAACGTAGCAGGCGTAAAATAAACACCTTAAACTAGATCCCAACATACTGGTCTAGACGAGAAGAAGAAAAAAACTGTTGGGGGAGGTTCTCTTCTGCACTGGTCAACCAATCCAGTAAATGTGGAGGAGGAGTTAACATGAAGCGTTGCCTTGTTAACGTCCAAAAGCAGAAATTAACGTTCACAAGCTGTCTTTCCATTTAACCTGAAATCCAGAAAAACTTTTTGTTGGGGACTCGGCAGAGGCTAGAGTTCCCCTGTGGGTCTGACCTTGTGGGAAATCTGATCAAGCTCCAGAGGAAACTCCATTGGCCTGAAATAAAAGCAGGGGACGTGGTACAGTGCATCAAAGGGCTGTGAGAATAATTTGCTTTTTAAAGTTGAGAGAAAGCGTTCTCTCTCTCTCTCCCATTCTCTCTCCCCCTCTCTGTCCCTCTCTTGCTCTCTCTGTCCCTCTCTCCCCCTCTCTCCCCCTCTCTCACTCTCTCTGTCCCTCTCTGTCCCTCTCTCCCCCTCTCTGTCCCTCTCTGTCCCTCTCTCCCCCTCTCTTACCCTCTCTCCCCCTCTCTCCCCCTCTCTGTCCCTCTCTGTCCCTCTCTGTCCCTCTCTCCCCCTCTCTCCCCCTCTCTGTCCCTCTCTCCACCTCTCTCCCCCTCTCTGTCCCTCTCTCCCCCTCTCTGTCCCTCTCTGTCCCTCTCTCCCCCTCTCTGTCCCTCTCTCCCCCTCTCTCCCCCTCTCTGTCCCTCTCTCCACCTCTCTCCCCCTCTCTGTCCCTCTCTCCCCCTCTCTGTCCCTCTCTCCCTCTCTCGCCATATTCTTTTAAGTTTGTTTTATTTCTTTAATCGTGATTCTTCCGTTTTGAGGAAAATGACGTGGTCCAGCAGACAGCCATCTCAGAGAGGGGAGGGGCCATTACAACACCTCAAATTAATTACGCTAGACGCCTGTGTTGATTAGAGACACGCAGCATCGGTGTATGAACACTTAGGCAACACCCTATTCCCTACTGTACAGTGCACTACTTCTTTACAATCATTTAGCTGTTTTCAGAAAAAGGACACCATAAAGGAAATACCTGAAGGATGTGCACTCAGCTTGAACTGGAACTATTATAGAAAAGTAAACCTGTAACACAACAAACCAAACGCCATGCCGCCATAACCACTACATCCTGTGAGTGATGCGCATATATGAATGCTTAATTGTTAAATGATAATGGTTACCCTATGTTAGAAGTAATGGATCTCCCATATACACGGACTCTGTAGAGGTCTTTTATTTCTGCTCTCATCGCCGACAAAGCGTCCCATCAATATGACTAATGTAGCCCTAACAAAGATTGTTTCAGAAGGGATATTTTAAAAGATCAGAACTTTACAGTTGGACCTCGCAGCGGCAAATTAATGTGAGTTACAGTATGTATCCTCCAATTATGACAGTATGATTGCCAATCACTCCCACTCATGCTATTTAACATTATGGGCCATTAGCAGGTACAAATCGTTCCGACGACGGGTTGCCATGGTGACCGTAGCCGAGTTGACTCCATTATTGACCTTCCTGCGAGATCAACCCTATCTGCTGTCAAAGAAGCAGGGGAGTAATTTAATATCCAATCACACGATAGGATAGGAACCCGATGGAGAAAAAAGAAAAAAAGAGACCTCTTAAATCGTGGACTTGAAAAGAGATGCCCCTAAGCTTACTGGAGATGATATTACGAAATGCTGCTTAATTATGAGAGCAAACCTTTGTGGATGGCCTCAAGATATTCAATTTAGGAATTAATTCACCACATGAAGAGATCATAAAATCTAAACAGCCCTCCGGCCCCTTAAGGACGTCTTATCCATACACAAATGAACATTAGAGAAATCTTTTCATTAAAATGTCTGGTAGGGGTGCTGGATGGATAAAAAAGTCCATATCAAATATTCTGCTATTCGACCACCCAACTGCGATTAGTTGCAGTTTTTCACTCCCACTAATGCCTAAATACTTTTTATTTATCAATATTTCCCATTATGAAACAAATTACACAGAACGGCAATCAAACACATATATAGTTAGGCTAATGACGTTCTCGTACGCCATGGTACTGTAGGCTACAATCTAGGCTACTACTGTAACCTTGAGTCTACTTCTGAAACACAGAGAATGTAGAGAAGAACAAGTACACTGAAGAGTTAGAGCCACAGTAAGAAGGCCCTGACCCTGAATAGTAAATACGTTTGGTTATATCATTGTCACTCTCTCCTGTGCATACATGATTGTGCTTTGGGTTGTAAAAGAAAAGAGACAGAAGGTGAATACGTAATCTGCCCTTAAGCATAGGTTAATATCCCACAGACACTTCTTCTCTTCTTAACATCTCAGTTTTATGACCCTGGCTGACAGAGAGAGAAAGAGAGAGAGAGAGAGAGAGAGAGAGAGAGAGAGAGAGAGTGAAGAAAGAGAAGGATGAAAGTCCCCTCAGTGTTACAGAAACAGACAGAGAGACAGTAAGACATTGGAGCAAAGGAATTGGTATGTTGGGGTAAGTCAGAGTCTGAGACAGAGAGATGGCATGTGTTTGATCGTGGCTCCATAACAGAATGCATGACCATGGGGAACACCGTGGTGAGGGAGGGAGTGACAGCTGCTGGTGTGTCCATTCTGCCTGTCATCCTGTCCCACCTGCAGCACAATGAATGAGTGCTCCTTACTCATCTGCCTGGCCAATGACTGAGGGCCCAGCGTATCAATCAGAATATGACACAGGCAGTCAGGGAGCAGCATGGCTGAGAATAACTACTGAGCCTAATTGTCTCACACTCACACACACACAAACACACAAACACACAAACACACAAACTATCCCCAGAAGCTACGGTCATCTCTTTTTAGCATGCTTGATTTACACTGGAGAATTTGTAATATTATGATCTCTCTCTCTGTCATAAGATTACCAGTTGATCTGAGTGAGGCTGTGTTTGCCAGAGAGGAGGGGAGGAGTTGGGTGTGTCTGGTGGATCTACTGTTGTGTGGTCAGCCACTGATCAACTCTAACAATGAGTCATACTGATAAAACAGCCAGTCATGTTCTGCTTGTTCCTTTTTCCAAAAATCTATGGAGACAAAGGATGAATGAAATGACTTGTAATTTACACATTGGAGCAGAAACATAGGTGTGTGATGTGCATACAGGGGATTTGACATAGAATTAAAAGACAAACAAATCAATACTGAATCTTTGGCTGATGTTCCCATTACACACCTACCTCACATCCCAGATTCCACTACGCTATAGATTGCACAGAATATGAGCGTATCAATAGCTAACGGCAGCAAAAGTATATATCATTTTCAAACGCTCCTTTGATCTCATCCTCAGAATTCTAATAACGATGACAAAGACTAGAATTCCCAGTGGGAATGCTGCTAACTTGGATGAAACTTTCATGGTTGTTCCCCCTTGGTGGAGTGCGTTGGCAGGGTAACTATTCCGACTGTCAGAGCTGAAACTCCCAGTCTTCCATATGGCTCCTGTTTGCGTCTGAATGCCGTCTATGAGTTAAAGTCTCAGCGTGTGTGTTATGATTGTGTTATTGCTTCACAGCTGTCAAATTAAGAAGAGAAAAACCCACTCCCACTCATCCACAACCCCCCAAACTCAACACAATCTGATAAATGTTTCTGAATTCCCACCCTGTGAAGAGCTTCATATCTATTTCGCTTTCTTTCAATTTCATTACAGCTTAGTCTGCTCTGTCTGCTGTTTTTAATCTCAACATCAAGCTGAAATTACCAAATAAATGAAACTATCTTCTTGTTTTTTTCCCCCCATCCTCCTTTTCTCGGTTCTGTCCATCCTCAGGGTATTATCTCTCTGCTGATCTCTCACCAGGTCCAGGCTGAGTGTTATCTGTTAGAGGACCAGGTCCAGGCTGAGTGTTACCTTTTAGAGGACCAGGTCCAGGCTGAGTGTTAAGGGTTAGAGGACCAGGTCCAGGCTGAGTGTTAGCGGTTAGAGGACCAGGTCCAGGCTGAGTGTTATCAGTTAGAGGACCATGTCCAGGCTGAGTGTTATCAGTTAGAGGACCATGTCCAGGCTGAGTGTTAAGGGTTAGAGGACCATGTCCAGGCTGAGTGTTATCAGTTAGAGGACCATGTCCAGGCTGAGTGTTAGCGGTTAGAGGACCAGGTCCAGGCTGAGTGTTATCAGTTAGAGGACCATGTCCAGGCTGAGTGTTAGCGGTTAGAGGACCAGGTCCAGGCTGAGTGTTAGCGGTTAGAGGATCAAACAACCCTCGAGTCAGAGGGGACTGACATCGGTGTAACACGCAGACACGTGCCACATTACTCTGTGTTGTCTCCCTTGTTAACAGTGACAACAGTTCAGTTCTGAGGGGGGATTCGGGGATAGTAAAGCAACCAAGGTGCCAGGGTAGCCCCAGGAGAACATGCTGATTGTATGCTGCTAATCCTTTGATCGTGACTGACAACAAGTGCCAATTATTGTAGCTCGGCTTTGGACAGTCAACCCTGTCTAGATCTCGATCTGGATTCTCATTGATGTCTGGTTTTTAGACGATCAACAAAACAAATATAATGATGTTTGTTGCCATATCAGGGGAACACTTGATTGTGATCAACATTCGGATATTCAATTTGGCTTCAAGAAAACAGCACTGAGAGTATACAAGGAGAGATGCTGTCTGAGTTGAATGCAGTTTGTAATTGAAGTGATTGCTTTTATGCAACAGTGATTATTTTGTCATTTAGGTAGGCTCACTCCTAAGCCCTCCACTCTCCTGTAGTGCGTCAGGAGTTCTAATTGGGCAGACACAGAACGCAGTAAAAGCACTCAGACTCCAGAAAACTCCATTATTAAGCCATATTAAGACAGATTAAGGCCACTGTGGGACAACTTGTCGTCATGGAAACCCCACCCAGACTCTGAGTATTCATTTCTGATGACCGATCCTGTTTTAGATTTGGTAACAGGGATTAGCCTAATCTTTTTTTTCCCTCTTCCTCTTTCTTTCTCTCCCCCCCTCCTCTATCTGTTCTGGTCTAACCCAGATGTTGTGGGGAGATAGTACAAGTTGTAAAATGATGAGAAAATACATTAAATCCTCAACCCTGCTACTAATCTCCTATCTCTGAATCTCTCTCTCTGTCACGCTCTGTGTCTCTGTCTCTCCCTGTCTCTCCCTGTCTCTCTCTGTCTCTCCCTGTCTCTCTCTGTGTCTGTCTCTCCCTGTCTCTCCCTGTCTCTGTCTCTCCCTCTCTCCCCGTCTCTCTCTCTGTCTCTCTGTCTCTCCCTCTCTCCCTCTCTCCCCATCTCTCTCTCTGTCTCTCCCTCTCTCCCCGTCTCTCTCCCCATCTCTCTCTCTGTCTCTCCCTCTCTCCCCGTCTCTCTCTCCGTCTCTCCCTCCGTCTCTCTCTCCGTCTCCGTCTCTCTCTCCGTCTCTCTCTCCGTCTCTCTCTCCCTCTCTCTCTCCGTCTCTCTCTCCGTCTCTCTCTCTCTCTCTCTTTCTCTCTCTCTTTCTTATATAATATTCATAAATAAACATTAGTATCAATGGCAGCCAATGTTGAATTATTTGACCCAAGTCCCATACAATAAATATTCACTATGCACAAGAAAATCATCAACATAAGAAAAACTACAACTTTAAAATACATATATTTTGTAAATGCATCAGTGCCAGAGGTGGCAGTCCATAGCTCGCTGGTTGAGCAGCCTAGTCATGTATGGTATCATGCTGCTTTGGTATAACTTGGTTCTGCACCTGATGGATTCCAACATTGTGGAAGACCGTGGAACACGACCAGAGATCTGGGGGCAGCATTGTGCCGGTAGGGGCCTGGTTTGTGGAGGGCCTTTGCAAACTCTGAGGTCAGGTTTTCCCGATATGTTTGCAGGGATGTCAGATTGAGTGGCTGCAGGCGTTGGTGCAGCCATTGTATTCGATGCCCAGTATGATGCGCATCGCCCTCTCAATCCTGTCCCGCTGGTTGCTGGTTAAACCAGAGTGCCACACTGGCGCTGTGTATTTAGTCACTGGCCGTATGCGGTGTACACCATCACCGTGCCCTCCTATTTCAGCTTCGTCTTCCCTCTATATACAGTATTTTCTTGTTCTCTTTCTGATTGCCACTGAAGTTAAATTAATGGCATGATGTTTCATGCAGGGTTAAATAATTCAGAAGGTGCTGGAACAGCTAAGGCAGCTCTTGACTGGAGCTCCTTGGAGACCCGGTGTAACGAGACTGACCCTGCCTGCCACCGACCTCCGACTTCACAGTACAACCCTGAAAATCATGGATTTCACAGAAACGTCATGGAATTCTCAGAGAGCACAGTAGTTGTGGACTTCATAGAAACAGCTGAAGAGTACTGACTTCCCAGAGACACAGGATATCCTTGTACATCACAGAGAAAACAACATATCCCTTGACTTCACAGAGGAAACAGGATATCCTTGAACTTCACCGTGAAAACAACATATCCCTGGACTTCACAGAGAAAACAGGATATCCCTGGACTTCACAGAGAAAACAGGAAGTTCACGTATCATAAAAGTAATGACGTTTTTGTTTGGTTAGCTTTTGGAAATTGTAGAAATAAAACATTTTTCTTCTTCAGAAGTTCCAGCTAGGCAGGCTAACATTAGTTAACTAATAAATGTGCTAGCTATCATACAGTAGGCGTATATTAATAATTATATACATAGTTAATATAAGTACATATGCAATCCTAATTGACTGTAGTGCATATAAAGCACCAAAAGCTATGTGGCTGAGGATCGAGATGAACGAGTGACAAATTTCCTTGCCAAGGCGGTGTGATTTCCTTGCCTGACAGTGGATCAAAGGACACTCTCTTTCCCCCACGGGGGGGGGGGGCAGTGCCCAGGTTTTTAACAACCGGTTGTAAATGCCGTGCAGACTTTCTCTTCCTTGCCATACAGAAAGGGAGGGAAAAGAGTCCCTTTATTAACACAGAGATTCTTTCTGCCAAAACTCCAACATCCACAAGTGATTAATGAAACAATATTTCTAATGCAAAGAATGTGGAAAATGGTAGGTGGGGATTATCTTGTCAAATTCGTTACTATTTTATGATTTCATTAAAAATGGTGAAACAACGTAACTGTATCTCTGGGGGTGTACACTTCCCAGTTGTCAGGTTTGCATCTAACTGTTGTATAAAACAAATTATTAAGTATAATAATACTTTTGTGAAGATAACATTTAGCATTCTAGATGAGATGATTGTTTTCCATATTGACTTGTTCTCAGTCAGTGGCCATGCCCTAACTAGCACAAACATGATGAAACGCCCCCTTTTCTACCCAAGTATAAAACCCTCCGTGATGAAATTCACATCAGACCAGAGAACGTGAGGCCATGGTCCACACGTTGAAATGGTTACAACTCTATACACCAGCCAAAGTATTGCTGAGTATGGCAAAATTGTTTAAAACTTCAACTCCATTTCCAAAGGACAAGACCAGACAGCATGGAGCATTGGCTACATGGCTGAAAATGGTTAAACTCTGAAACTATCGATCACTACAGAGAAGAAGTCCATCCGAGACAGTAGCCTTTATCAGTTTGCAGCTGAAGATGTGCCGTAGTCCAGGATGAGAATATCGACAACCGATGAAGTATCTATTCTAACAGATCAACTCTACAAACTACAGGGTACGCAGAAGTATCCATTCTAACCACCACTACGACCAGAAACTCTACCAAGGACATTGTGATCTTTGGTGGACAAACCAGAGTCGTACAACCAACCACACCATTACCAAAGGATTTCAATGATCAAGGACAGCTCAATCGTAAATATCTACACTTCCGTTCAAAAGTTTGGGGTCACTTAGAAATGTCCTTCTAATAAAAAATAAATAAAAAAAATAATGTGTCCATTAAAATTACATCAAATTGATCAGAAATACAGTGAAGACATTGATATTGTTGTAAATGACTATTGTAGCTGGAAACAGCAGATTTTTATATCTACATAGGCGTACAGAGGCCCATTATCATCACTTCATGTATTCCAATGTCACATTGTGTTAGCTAATCCAAGTTTAACATTTTAAAAGGCTAATTGATCATTAGAAAACCCTTTTGCAATTGCATTCCTTTTCTGAATTAGCGGTTATTAGGGTGCTAAGTACTTGTATTTCCGTGAGTGTAGCTTACAAATGTCTCTCCCCCCCATCCACCCACCTGCCTTCTGAATCTGCCATCGTGTTATAACCAAGCTGTCCTGTTTTGTTAGTCCACTAAGGGACTGTATTTGCTGTATTATGTAGCGTGTGTTTTATGTATTCTGTAATTATTTAGTTAGTTAGTAAATAAATGATTGAGCCAATTTGTGTGATTGATGCTGATTCATCAATAAAGTTAGGATTCGTGCAGATACAATAAATTACAAAGTTCAGAATGAGACTGAATAATAATAATAATAAATTCATAAGCAACTGTTATCAATAGATATGAAAATATCTTATGAGAGTTTAATTCGGGAGATAGTAACTCTTTAAAACATTTTCCTGTTGTGCTCCAACTTAATGACAAGTTAATTGTTACATGATTCATTCAATCACGTAATCAATTAAACGCAGTTAATTGTCATCACAAAGTCATGTCTCTACAGCGGTCCATGTAAAAGTCATTCCTTCCTCCCTCGCCCCTTGCCTCGTCAGACGTCATGATACATCATCAGAAGTGTCCACTTAATTTGAGGGCTGAGGGGATAGGGTCGGTCTTTTAAGTGTTTGGAATGCAGCCCTGGACTTCACAGAGAAAACAGGATATCCCTGAATTTCACAGAGAAAACAGGATATTCCTGGACATCACAGAGAAAGCTGGATATCATTGGACTTCACAGATGAAGCTGGATATCCCTGGACTTCACAGAGAAAACAGGATATCCCTGGACTTCTCAAATACAGCAGAATAGTCACTGACTTCACATAGACAGTGTGTGACTTCACAGAGACAGTAGGACAACCTTGGACTTCACAGCATAATAGTAATTCACTTCACAGAGACAGTGGGACAACCCTGGACTTCACAGCAGAATAGTAATTCACTTCACAGCGACAGTGGGACAACCCTGGACTTCACAGCAGAATAGTTATTCACTTCACAGCGACAGAAGGATACACAAACCCTCTACTCTAACCTTGTTCCCCTGTCTGAAATGGTATAATGACTGAGAAGAAGACACTTGAGGTTGAGGTCAAGACAGAGACAGTGTCTGTGTACTGAGTTCATTCAATGAAAGACGTTTATATCCACATGTGTTGGGCTTCATAGAGAGTCCCTCTGTCTTCTCTATGCTGTAACTAATCATTAATATTCATCATTAATATTCACATTTCATTTGATGTTTAAAACCCATCAATACCTACCTACACTCTAAGCTCTGAGGAAATACACTGTGTATGTGTGTGTGGTTGTGTGTGCGTGTGTGTGTGTGTATGCGTGTGTGTGTGTGCGTGCGTGTGTGTGTGTGTGTGTGTGCGTGTGTGTGTGTGTGCGTGCGAGTGTGTGTAACAGCCCTAGAGGAGAGAATGAGTGTTATTCTGTCCGATATACAGCAGTAAGACTGAGAAACAGCTCCGGTATACAATGGCTCCACTCATCAGAATACTAGCCATGGGCCTGGAGCTTCCTTCACACTCATCAGAATACTAGCCATGGGCCTGGAGCTTCCTTCACACTCATCAGAATACTAGCCATGGGCCTGGAGCTTCCTTCACACTCATCAGAATACTAGCCATGGGCCTGGAGCTTCCTTCACACTCATCAGAATACTAGCCATGGGCCTGGAGCTTCCTTCACACTCATCAGAATACTAGCCATGGGCCTGGAGCTTCCTTCACACTCATCAGAATACTAGCCATGGGCCTGGAGCTTCCTTCACACTCATCAACACACTGTCATTTTTTTATTTCATTCATTATATGTTGGCCATATTCCTCCATATTTGACCATAACACTTACAGCTGTTAGTGTACATGATAGTTATCTGGATAAACTGACCGGTAAAACTCACATTATAAAATGACATTGTTAGCTACTGTAGACATTTGAAATGAGAATGTATTCCGCAGAAAAATACAAAAAAATGGCATTGTATAGTATTGAATTTTCCTTTTCCTTCATGGCATATTTTTTTCTGGAATGTCTGTGTGTGTGTGTGTGAGCGCTCGCAAGCTGCAGGCATTTCCCTCTATGGCATTACAAATGAGTTCTAGTACCTTACCCCAAAAGCTCCTTTTAATCTTTTGCCCTAAGAAGGATGACAACATTTATAAGTAGACAGGGCTGGAGGAAGCAGAAAAAACAACATATCTTGTTATTGACGTTGGCAAGCCTCGCCTTGGCCCCTGTAGCAAGAAAACACACACTGAAATTCCTCTCTCTCTCTCTCTCTCTCTCTCTCTCTCTCTCTCTCTCTCTCTCTCTCTCTCTCTCTCTCTCTCTCCGCATGCCTTCAGGTTATGAAAAGTGAATTCCCCTCTCCTCTGTCAATTATTCTTTCTCTTTCTCTTTATTCTCCTTTATCCTTGGACTCTTTCATTTCCTGTTCATTCCAATCTCTGATAAAAAACGTGAAATATGTTTTCACCCCTCACAGATCTGCTTGATTTAGAGATGATATCTGAGATGTATAGGTTGGGGGAGCCGGGCCATGTGGTCTCTTGTCTCCCACGGGGATAGTTGTATCTGCCAGTCCGAAGTCATAAACCTCTCCAGGTGTCCAGTTTCATCTTCCAGGAAGATTTTTTCCCTTTATTTCATCAGACGACGGTCGGGTAGAACAAGCACAGGATGATCAGACGGGAAATCAGCTCTTTAATCAGATTTACATTTTTCTCTGAAGACCTTTTCAGGTTCCCCAGATCTCAGATGTATAACACCCCAAAGTGGAGAAGCAGCTAGCACATGGTGCCTGGCTGAGGCTTCCATCTTTTATCTCCAGCAAGGGTAGGCCCATTCTTCTAAACAGTGTGAAGTAGGTTTGAAGCAGTGGTAGAAAAATAATTGTTAGTGTGAATAGATACATCAGCATTACTGATGAGATGAGAAACATGGTCAAAGAGAACTTTGGGAATGGACCCCTTTTAACACTATTTTAACGGCCTTCCACCTCATCATCCTATTTTGAAACACCATCTGTCGCAGAGTTTATGAACGTTCCACATTTGGAATATTTTCAGAATCAAATTAATCAAATTGCACTCATGCACATTGAACTGCATTTAAGGATGCAACTTTGAAAGGGCATATGTCTGGAGCGGGAATAAAATAGGCATTGATGCTGGTGTCCTGAAAATGAAGGTTAAAAACTGTTGTAAGGTTATTTATTACTTTGAAATGTGTATAGCTTTACATAAACAACTGATGTAACTCCCCTAAGCCTGTTGTTCCAAAAAATGTATTCCTCCATGAGGCCCAATTAAACATTTCCTTACTTTATTAGAGAAAATATAAATACAATATTTAGATTATTTATTATTCTTAAACAGCATAAGGAGAGCACAAAAAATGTAAGACCCTATGGAACTATATTGGAACTTATGAAGCTAAACTTTGAGGTTGGTCTTGCCTCGTCATGCTATTCATTTCTTGATTAAGATAGCAAAGTTCTCTACAATGGAGTCTGCTGTGGCAATTAAATAGCTTCAATATTTTGGGGATGCGTGTATCTTTAACGACAGTGCCGTCTACCTCCACGGTGCCTCTCCCGCCCCGGCGCTCCGGCTCGCCGGTATACTAACCACCGGCAAGAGGATGATGGCAGCCACACCCAAGCTCCCCCGCCTGTTCCCGTTTCCCCTGGTTCCACACACACACGTGTTCCCATTTCACATGATTGCACTCCCTATTTATGTTCCCAGCCCGTGTGAGTCTGTGGATTATTGTAATTGTAATTTGCTTTTCATTATCAATCTCCTTCATTTTTGTGCTCACTACCCTCGCATCCTCACAGTATCCCAAAGAGAAAAAACGTCAGCTCAACGTCTGGTTTTGATTTACATTTGGTCGAGTCAACTAAAGTGAATTCAATGTGAAATCAACAAAAATGGAAAAGTTCTTTAAATTCCAATCAGTTTTCCACGTTGATTCAACGTCATCACGTTGAAATGACGTGGAAACGACATTGATTCAACCAGTTTTTGCCGACTGAGCTTTAGAAGAGTGAAACTGTGCTAGCTAATACCAGCCTGCTCTGATGACTGCTATCCTGTGACTGTGACCTGATACACATACAGAACGGATAATGACTGACAAACTGTCATGAAGAGGATAACAGTAATAAAGAGGTCTGTTCAGTGAAACAGTGTTTACTTGAGAAACGTAGTTTGTTACACCACCAGTATGCAGAGATCCATGCAGGAATCATCTGGCTTGCTGGCTTGCTCTTCCAGACGACACTCGTTATGTTCGGAAATGTAGGAGTAGGGAATTTTGTGTAGTGGTGCTGCTCCAAATCCGGGAAGCGTCAACAGATGTTCAGAATGCTGTTAGGATCTCCTGCTGTTCAGGCATGCTAGCTGCCACAACCCCCTCTTCTCTCTCACTCTCTTCTTCCTTTCCTCCCCCACTCCCTGAGAACCTTCTCACTGGGTGCACACTTGCTGAATCAACATTGTTTCCACGTCGTTTCAACAACATTACGTTAAACCAACGTGGAATACACGTTGAATTGATGTCTGTTCCCAGTGGGTTGCCTCTTCCAGACTGAAAGGCTGAAAGGGGGAACTCCTGTTTAACGCTCACCCATCCTGCGTTCCCCTGGGGCCTTTTTTATGACTAGGCAGAAAGGCAGGCATGCAGGGCAGTTATATAGAAAGGCAGACAGGATGGCAGGCAGCGATACAGGCAGGCAGGCAGAAGGTTATACATCTACAGCTGTCAGAGAGGCATGCTCTCCTCGTCTTCCCTTTACGTGATGTCATCAACACCTCTTAAACCGCCTCACACATGACCAGTCACACAGCTGTGGGGAGAGAATTGATAATATAGGTGTTTAGTGAAAGAATGCTCACTTCTGAGGAGTGTGACTGAAGTATGTGAAGGGAGGCTTCACCAGAAGAACGTCTAGCTGTTGGCTTCAAGATCTTATAAGTGCTGATACCTGCTTCAGGATAAATGTATTTCACCCTGTGTTCTGTAATCGTGTAACTCCCTGAGCCAAAATTCCCCTCCTTAAATAGCTAAACTGTCATTTCCCGAAACAAGTCTTGATGTAGATTGTAAGCAGGCAGCTAATTGTCATAAATGGAAATTGAGATTTTATGAGGTGTGAACAGTCCTATTTGATTGTAAACTGATTCATTAACTACACAAGTCGTATGGTGGTGCCATGCTATTTAAAATGAAATTAAGACTTTAGGTTTCTGATAGCGAATTAGCATAACTGTCGCACTCGTCTAAGCAATTTTGGCATAACTCTGCAGCTGCTTTGCATAAGTCTGGATTAGGAGAGCTCAGGCAAGGTGTTTGGGGGCCGTGCTGTGAGAGAATAGGGAGCATGCAGAGAGAGAGAGAGGATCACTCTTGTCTCCAAGGAAGGATGCACTAATACCAGAACGCTACAGCCATGGGGAGGGAATATTTACACACGGACACATCTGTACGGTGGTTGGTTGAAAGTCTTACTGTTTAATTTGTCCTCTCTGTCTAACACAACCTCCACGGTCTTTCCCTTACAAGACATTCCTTTCTGGCTTTAACCTTAGGCAAGCTCTGCCATACTGTATTCAGTGAGAGAGAAAGATAGAGAGGGATAGAGAGAGAGAAAGAGAGAGAGGGATAGAGAGAGAAAGAGAGAGATGGATAGAGAGAGAGAAAGAGAGAGAGAGAGGGATAGAGAGAGAGAGAGATAGAGAGAGAGAGAGAGAGAGGGAGAGAGTGAGAAAGAGAGAGAGGGATAGAGAGAGAAAGAGAGAGATGGATAGAGAGAGAGAAAGAGAGAGAGGGATAGAGAGAGAGAGAGAGAGAGAGAGAGAGAGAGAGAGAGGGAGAGAGTGAGAAAGAGAGAGAGGGAGAGAGAGAGAGAAAGAGAGAGAGAGAGAGGGGGGGGGAGAGAGAGAGAGAGAGATGGGGAGGGAGGGAGAGAGAAGGAGAGCGAAGGAGAGAGAACGGGTGGAAGAGAGTAGAGATGAGAAATTGAGAGGGAAGGGTAGAGAGAGAGAGACGTAGGGGTAGAGAGAGAGAGAGAGAGAGAGATTAGTTATTTCACTCCTAATGATGAAGGAGAGGGACTTCATTAAATGTGTCTTGACTGATGTGCTCGTCAGACACCACAGTTGATGCATGATAAAACGCAGAGAGATGGGGAGGAGAGGAACTGGAGGGAACGAGACATGGGAGGGAAGAGTAACAGACACAGAACGGTAGTTAGAGTAGGGAATAGAAGGATGGAGAGAGTGGGATGTGAAGATATCATGGTACAGAGCCAGTGGAAAAGAGAGAGAAGATTCTCTTGAAATAAGTGACTGACTTTTCGACTAATATTCTGTTAAAAGCGTTGCTATTTTAGTCACTCAATAAATATCGGTGCCTGCAGGGTTTTGTTTAACCTTAAAGGTCCAACGCAGCAAATAACAATTAAGTTCCTTACTGTGATTGTTTTATATTACAATGGGCAAAAATAGGAAATAAATCAAAGAACAATTTCTCAAGCAAGAATTTAGCTAGGACTGTCTGGGAGTGGTCTTTTCAAACAGCTCTAACACTAAAAAGGGCATTATCATCTTTTTTCACAATTTCAAAGTATTATTCCAACCTTATAGTGTGGAAACGTATTTAAAAAATAGGAAACGCTAGTTTGGTACTTCACTGGACCTTTACATATCTACACACAAGACAAGTGTTGAACAACGTTTTATTTGATTACTCTGCTTTGCTTTTCCTTTGGACCAGGAATGTTAGAAATGTGTTGGTCTTGCTCTAGCAGATCTTTGGATACAGTAGTGCTATCCTGACCCAAACCTCCCTGTGTATCAAATTAAGATAGTAGCCAGCCGTAAACACTATGTAAATCAGATTTGACACAGAGCCAGCCAGCCACTCTGTTGGGTCTGTTAGTGCTTCATATTGATGAAGTTTCTCTATATGCATTATGCTTATGAGATCAAATCACTATACGCTACAAACCCTCCAACCAAAACACACAATTCACTACTACGGACAGCTTAAGTCTTCACGTGGTTCATGATAATTTCCCTTTCAGATATTGCTCCAGACCACCACCACACCCCGCAGCTGACTGCTCACTGACTGACAGTCTGACAGATGGAGAGAGAGGCTCTCGAGAGACTATTTATTCTATAGTGATTGATTGACGTGTGAGGATAGACTAAGCAGATCGAGTCCACCTACCGTGCTTGTAAAGGTGTCAAATTAATATTTGAGGAAAATGTGGTGTTTGAAGATGGATTTCTTCTCCCTTTCAATTTTTTTGTTCAGAAACTCATTAGCACGTTTTATTTTGATGTGTTTGACTTCTCACTTTGATTATTTATTTTCATTTTATTCCCCCTCAACAATTAACCTCTTAAAGATCGGACCATTTTTTTTTTTTAATTTACGTTCCATTAACAGACCAAACAACCTGTGAAAGTAACACATTTTATACTCGCTCAAGCCAACCCACTGGGCACAGACGTCAATTCAACGTCTAATCCGCGTTGCTTCAACGTATTATCATTGAAAACGACGTGGAAACAACGTTGATTCAACCAGCGTGTTCCCAGTAAGAAGTAATGTTGTTTATCTTCTTTTTCAAGATGACACCCAATGTTTTTTTCAGTGATAGCCCCCCTCTCTCAGCTGTGTGGTCTGGCCCAAGCGCCACCAGGCCTGGTGTGCCTTCAGTTGACCCAGCCAAAACTGAAACAAACAAACACTCTGCTTTTTCGCCACAGCCGTTGTTCCACTGCAGCCAAAGCACTCTGGGATTGGACCCTAGGCTGCGTGCTGCAGTACGGTGATTGAGTTTTCTCCTCTGGGTGTTGTTCCTTCCGCCCCAAAACAACCTGCAATTACGACTGCTGACAAGCCTTAAGACTGTTTCAACCTGAATAAAGTGAGATGGTGGCGGGCTGTGAGGTTGCCTGTTATTGTGACCGAGGAGAGCTGAAGGTAATGGTGCCTTGCAGACACCACAGGGGAAAGCATGCTGTCTGTGTTTGTCTACACACAGACAGAGAGATCTGTAATGATACGCCAGCTGATTCAACATTTACCTCTAGTGCAGTTACACACAAAGACAGGTCCGCATTAGTTTTAATGACGATGTTTCTTGCTTTCACAATGCTGATTCCTGAAGCTCATTTACTAAGCATGGTGCCAGTCAATCATGAGGAACACGTCATCCTGTTATTCCCATATGAAGACGGCTGTTTTTCATTAGCATACTTTTCATACAGCATGGACGGACACTGAGATCAGTATGTTGTATTTATTTAACCTTTATTTAAATAGGCAAGCCAGTTAAGAACACATTCTTATTTACAATGACGACCTACCTACAGGGTCAGCCCCTGGAGCAAATTAGGGTTCAAGTGCATAGGAATTGATTAAATAGAAGTGCAGACCGCATTCAAGACAACAATTTGTCTGTTCTATTCATTCTATTTCTATGCAGATGAGGGAGTATGCCTATGTGGAATGGTAATGGGGGGATGTGGTTGAGTGCCTATGATAACTGAATAAAATCAAATCAAATCAACATTTATTTATCGCGTACACAGATTAGCTGATACTAGCTTCAGCAGTGCAGTGAGTGTCTACCAGTACAATAAATGAAAGCATGTCTATGATAAGTAATACATTGTGGATGAGACTGACTGTATTTGGGGAGGGAATACTAGATGTGGTTGAGTGCAGTTATTAGACTGAGGTTCTAATGGCCTCCAGAGCGTCTTCACTAATGATGTCCTCTGTGTTCCTCTGGTTGGACCGTAATGAGGGCCACAGGGCCACGGAGCTGACAGACAGACAGCTTCAACCATGCAGAGAGATAGAGGGTGGGCGAGAGACAGAGTGAGAGAGAGAGAGAGAGAGAGAGAGAGAGAGAGAGAGAGAGAGAGAGAGAGAGAGAGAGAGAGAGAGAGAGGGAGAAAGCGAAAGAGAGAGTGAGAGAGGGAGAGAGAGAGAGAGAGAGAGAGAGAGAGAGAGAGAGAGAGAGAGAGAGAGAGAGAGAGAGGGATGAAGAGAGAGGGAAGGATGAAGAAAGAGAGAGATAGAGGGAGAGAGAGAGTGAAAGAGATTAGATTGCAGCAGAAGTGACTTTTTTAAGTGAGAAATGGAGGGGATTTTAATACGGGTTGCAGATGCTTAAATAAGACGGAATGACTCACACACACACACACACACACACACACACACACACACACACACACACACACACACACACACACACGCACACACGCACACACACACACACAGTAAACACATTCATACAACCAGCTTTTCATCCCAGTCATCGCTGGCAGGGTCGACCTCACATTGGTGTCTGTTTGCATCTTGTTGCATTTGCATCATTTGCAGCTGTTTTCCTCTAAAGAACATTATGAATGGGAACTCAGAGCCTGTCACCCCTCCTAGACCTCTTCTCTGGCTGGCCGCTTCCGCATGCCACAGCTTTGGGTTTATAGATTATTTATAATCACACTGAGGAAAAAGAGGAGGAGGAGGAGGAGGAGGAGGAGGAGGAGGAGGAGGAATAAGAGGAGCAGTACCCAAAATGTCACATCAACTGCTTGTCTCTTTTGACGCACCACCTCAGTCAAGTGGAGCTATTCTGTTCCCCTTGAAGATCAAACTGTAGGAGACCACTTGATTTTATCACCACTCATACTCATTCACATAAAGTGTTGGTGTGTGTGTTATAAAACAGCTGTTATGTATTTTGGTTGGTTGGATTTATATCAACTGAAAACTTACACACAGGAGCAACATCAACAGAGTGGTTTTGTTGATGTCTGGTGTGAAGAACATGTCATCCATCATTGGAATGACATTGTAGATCATTACGGGTTTTTTTTGCTCTTTGTTAGCGGTCTGATTCAATCGCAGGAGATATAAACTCATTCACAGCATCATTATATCCACTACATTATACAGTAAAGCATCTGCGACCCACATTAAGCTCCTGCTGTTTTTTACCCAAACAAGTCACTCCTTCACTCCTGGCCTCCACCGTTGATCTAGTAGTGAACATTACACTCACAGAAGTTCCAAAAGAATAAAGACATTTAAAATGTGATATGATGTATATATATACAGTGTTGTAACCATGTGCAAATGGTTAAAGTACAAAAGGGAAAATAAATGAACATAAATATGGGTTGTATTTACAGTGGTGTTTGTTCTTCACTGGTTGCCCTTTTCTTGTGGCAACAGGTCACACATCTTGCTGCTGTGATGGAACACTGTGGTATTTCACCCAGTAGACATGGGAGTTTATCAAAATTGGGTTTGTTTTCGAATACTTTGTGGATCTGTGTAATCTGAGAGAAAAATGTGTCTCTAATATGGTCATCTCTCTCTCTCTCTCTCTCTCTCTCTCTCTCTCTCTCTCTCTCTCTCTCTCTCTCTCACTATACCCCTTCCCCTTTTCTCTCTCCCCCTCTCTTCCTCCTTCAGTCTTCTCTTCTCTTTCCTCTCCTCACCTTTACCTATGTTCTTCATGTCTTCCTCCCCCTTTCCGTAGCTCAGTAAAATAGGTTGATCAATAAAAATAACCGATAAATCTAAATGCAAATGCCCTATTCCATTTTATTTGGCAAATTGATGTATTTTTCAAGCCTTTAAAAGCACCACAGGTGAATTATTCAGTGCATTCTACTGTTTGCTCACCACCATATCTTTCTTTACTGGGTATCAGTTGTACATATTGAACACGTTCGATTGGATTATCTAAGAGTGCGTGATAGTATTGGTATTTTTACAGCACATTTTTGGGTAAGTGGAAGTCACTGAAATAAAGTCACTCATTCCGTATTCAGCATTTAAGGACCAGTTTGAGTAGATTGCTCCGTCCGTCCTAAGTCTCTCTGTCCTCTTTCTCGCTCTCACTGTATCTTTCTCTTCCCCTCTCTCTCTCTCTCTCTCGCTTTCCTCAGGCTAACCCAGTATAATATTACATCTCTGAGCCATTCATTTTGCCAGTGGCTTCAGAGAGAGCAGGAGAGAAGGAGCATGGCCGTTGCTCTCAGGTAAAGGCCTGAGGGATAGATGGCCTGTGTCAGATGGAGGCTGGACTTGACTGTGCCGTAGCTCTCAGGTAAAGGCCTGGGGCCTAGGGGATCGAAGGCCTGTGTCAGTATAAATACCCACCAGCCGCAGAGCCCTGCTGCCTGTCAAAGGAGAGCCCCCTGACAGGCAGGCCTGACAGGCTGTCTCAGTGACTATGACTGGGAGAGAAAGGGGAGGTAGACTAGAGGGAGGGAGATGGTGGAAGGCCCCTATTGGATGTTACAATTAGGTGTCAGTAGCTCAGTGAGAGTACAGTGCTTTCAGAAAGTATTCAGACCCTTCCACATTTTTTAGGTTACAGCCTTTTCTCAAAAAAACAAATATATTTATATTATCAATTTACACACAAAAGCAAAAACAGGTTTGTAGAAATGTTGTAAAAATTAAAACGTTAATTTCACATTTACATAAGTATTCAGACCCTTTGCTCAGTACATTATTGAAGCACCTTTGGCAGCGATTACAGCCTTGAGTCTTCTTGGGTATGACGCTACAAGCTTGGCACACCTGTATTTGGGGAGTTTCTCCAATTCTCCTCTGCAGATCCTCTCAAGCTCTGTCAGGTTTGATGGGGAGCATTGCTGCACAGCTATTTTCAGGTCTCTACAGAGATGTTTGATCGGGTTCAAGTCCGGGCTCTGGCTGGGCAATTTAAGGACATTCAGAGACTTGTCCGAAAGGCACTCCTGAATTGTCTTGGCTGTGTGCTTAGGGTTGTTGTGCTGTTGGAAGGTGAACCTTCAGGGAGGGTACCAGGTTTCCTCCAGACGTGATGCTTGGCATTCAGGCCAAAGAGTTCAATCTTGGTTTCATCAGACCAGAGAATCTTGTTTCTCATGGTCTGAGAGTCTTTTTGTGTCTTTTGGCAAACTCCAAGCAGGCTGTCATTTGCCTTTTACTTTCCATCTGGCCACTCTACCATAAAGGCCTGATTGGTGGAGTGCTGCAGAGATGGTTGTCCTTCTGGGGTGGGTCAGCAACCAAAAGGTTGCTGGATAAAATCCCCGAGCTGACCAGGTAAAAATCTGTTGTTCTGCCCCTGAACCAGGCAGTTAACCCACTGTTCCAAAGGGCGCCAAAGACATGGATGTCGATTAAGGCAGCCCCCTGCACCTCTCTGATTCAGAGGGGTTGGGTTAAATGTGGAAGATACTTTTCAGTTGAATGCATTCAGTTGTACAACTGACTAGTATCCCCCTTTTCCTTTTGATTTCAAACTTCTTCCATTTAAGAATGATGGAGGACACTGTGTTCTTGGGGACCTTCAATGCTGCAGACATTTTTTGGTACCCTTCCCCAGATCTGTGCCTTTCCAAAGCATGTATAATCAATTGAATGTACCACAGGTGGAGTCCAATCAAGTTGTAAAAACATCTCAAGGATGATCAATGGAAACAGGATGCACCTGAGCTCATTTTCGAGATTCATGGCAAAGGGTCTGAATACTTATGTAAATAAGAACCTGTTTTCAATTTGTCATTATGGGGTATTGTGTATAGATTATTATAATTAATTTTTAATACATTTTAGAATAAGGCTGTAACGTAACAAAATGTGGAAAAAGTAAAGGTGTCTGAATATGAAGGCACTGATGATGAGGAAAGAGGGAGAATACAGTCGTATACAAAAGTTTGGGCACCTCTCTGAGGCTGCATGATAATTTACTCTGTCGTCACAGAAAATGATCACAGTGGCATGCCATTCATTTTCTAATAAAAGCTGAGTACTGGGGTATTGTCAGACAAAGATTTTTAGTCTAGCAATATTAAGTTTTATGAAATTAAATCAGATGTGAAAAATAGGCTATGCAAACATTTGGGCAACCTTGTCATTCTGTTGATTTGAATACCTGTAACTACTTAGCACTGATTCATTGGAACACACAATTGGTTTGGTGAGCTCATTAAGCCTTGAACTTCATAGACAAGTGCATCCAATCATGAGAAAAGGTATTTAAGGTGGCCAATTGCAAGTTGTTGTTCTCTTTGACTCTCCTCTGAAGAGTGGCAACATGGGGGCCTCAAAACAACTCTCAAATGACCTGAAAACAAAGATTGTTCAACATTATGGTTTAGGGGAAGATTACAAAAAGCTATCACAGAGATGTAAGCTGTCAGTGTCCACTGTGAGGAACATAGTGAGGAAATGAAAGACCACAGGCACAGTTCTTGTTAAGGCCAGAAGTGGCAGGCCAAGTAAAACATCGGAGAGGCAAAGGCGAAGGATGGTGAGAACGGTCAAAAACAGCCCACAGACCACCTCCAAAGACCTACAACATCATCTTGCTGCAGATGGTGTCACTGTGCATCGTTCAACAATTCAGCGCACTTTTCATAAGGAGAAGCTGTACGGGAGAGTGATGCGGAAGAAGCCTTTTCTGCACACACGCCACAAACGCACATTTGGACAAGCCAGCTTCAATTTGGAGTGCATGCTTTTCATAATCAGTAGGCCTAACAACTGAGCACAGTGGCGTTTCGGTGCCGTTTAAGATGTCATGTTTTTTTGTAATTTTTTTATTTAACCTCAACCAAACATTTTCTGTAGTTGTGGATCAGACCTGCACAACGGTCAGGAGGAATTTGGACCATTCATCTTTACAAAACTGTTTCAGATCAGCAAAATTGTTAGGATTTCTAGTGTGAACCACTCTCGAACCGCTATCTTGAGGACATGCCACAGCATTTTAAATCAGGTTGAGGTCAGGACTCTGACTGGGCCACACCAGAACAGGTATTTTCTTCTGTTGAAGCCATTCTGTTTATTTACTTCTGTGTTTTGGGTTGTTGTCCTGTTGCATCACCCAACTTCTGTTGAGCTTCAATTGGCGGACAGATAGCCGTACCTTCTCCTGCAAAATGTCTTGATAAACTTGGAAATTAATTTTTCTGTAGATGACAGCAAGCTATCCAGGCCCTGAGGCAGCCCCAAACCATGATGCTCCCTCCACCATACTTTACATTTGGGATGAGGTTTTGATGTTGGTGTGCTGTGCCTGTGTTCTTTCCAAACAACTAAACTTTAGTTTAATCTGTCCCAGAATATTTTGACAGAAGCACTGTGGAACATCCAGGTGCTCTTTTGCGAACTTCAGACGTGCAGCAATGTTTTTTTTGTGCTGTCCTCCCATGAACACCGTTCTTGTTTAGTGTTTTACGTATCGTAGACTCGTCAATAGAGATGTTAGCATGTTCCAGAGATTGCTGTAAGTCTTTAGCTGACACTCTAGGGTTCTTCTTAACCTCAACGAGCATTCTGCCCAGTGCTCTTGCAGTCATCTTTGCAGGGCGGCCACTCCTAGGGAGAGTAGCTGGTACCCACCATCAGTAACTTTCTCCATTTATAGACAATTTGTCTTACCGTGGACTGAAGAACATCAAGGCTTTTAGAGATACTTTTGTAACCCTTTCCAACTTTATGCAAGTCAACAATTCTTAATCTTAGGTATTCTGAGATGTCTTTTGTTCAAGGCATGGTTCACATCAGGCAATGCATCTTGTGAATAGCAAACTCAAATTTTGTGAATGTTTTTTATAGGGCAGGGCAGCTCAAACCAACATCTCCAGTCTCGTCTCATTGATTGAACTCCAGGTTAGCTGACTCCTGACTCCAATTAGCTTTTGGAAAAGTCATTAGCCTAGGGGTTCACATACTTTTCCCAACCTACACTGTGAATGTTTAAATTATGTATTCAATATAAACAAGAAAAATACAATAATTTGTGTGTTATTAGTTTAAGCACACTGTGTTTGTCTATTGTTGTGACTTAGATGAAGATCAGATCAAATTATATTGTAAGAACCAACGCTGGAGTAGAGAAGCAGGTACGGGGAGTTAACATTTAATGGCACAGACATGGAACAGGACAGGAATAGCATCAGAACTATGTAAAACAACGACATACGACAATCAATGTAGCATTGGGGAACAGATATAAGGAAGGTAATAACAGGTGATTGAGTACAGGTGAGTCCCATGTAGCTCACATGGTAGAGCAGAGCATGGTGTTTGCAATGCCAGCGTTGTGGGTTTGATTCCCACAGGGGACCAGTATGAACATGTATGTATTAACTATCTGTAATTTGCTCTGGATAAGAGCGTCTGCTAAATGACTAAAATGATTGCTGATGTGCGAGGGAAGCAGGTGTGTAAAATTATGGTGGCAGGAATGTGTAGTGCTGGGCAGCATGGTGCCCTCAAGTGTTAGTTATGACTAATTTATGCAGAAATCCAGGTAATTCCAAAGGGTTCACATACTTTTTCCTGCCACTGTACTGTTAGCTGATAATGTTTACTTTGCAAGCTACCGTTAAAAACTGTGTACAGTTGGCTAAACATAATGGTAAGTAGACCTAATGCAATTTTTTCTCCAACTAATGTAGGCCTACCTAGCAAGGTTAGCTAACATTATCCCCTTTACAACATTGTTTTTAAGAGTGTTTAATAACGATTGCTGCTGACAGACATTGAATGATAGACCACGTCAAATAAGCTATCTAGCTAACTAACAACAGATCAATATGGCTAGCTAGTTAACCAGCTAACTTTCAGGGGATAAACTAGATGGCTATATCCAAATATGGTTTGATTTGTTTTCCATCTATAGTGGTGATGACAGCAGTCCGACTGTCAACTGTACCAGGATGTGGAGTTGCCAATATGAATCTCTTTCCAAAAGCCTAATATTTGATGAAGCAAGCCAAATGAAACGTGTTGTTTGCTTAGCTAGCTAGCTACATGCCAAATGGATAGGCTACCCTCACGTGTATGAAAATACATGATCAATTGATGTTTACTGATCATGGAAAGCATGCAGTTAGATGCTGTACATCTCTGATGGAGATAAATGTGGAATAATCGATCAAGTGCAGTTCTGACTATGATGATATTAAAACCAAATAGTTATAACATTTAACAAACCTTTAAAAACGGCCGAGCTGAGGGTCTCCTTCCCCCCAGCAGCCAAATTGAACGCTCTGCAACGTATTGGGACGTTTTATTGATAACAACCTATTAATTCATACTTTTAACAGACTTTGAGAGGTCTATGAGTTCTTCCCTAACTAGTATCAGACTTCTAAGGTAATTTCCCAAGTATCTTTAGCAATATATCCAGCCACATTCCTCCTGCCACCTCACCTTGCCCTATATCTGTAGTCTTCCATGCCTGCTCCAGAAGAAGCTGGGCTCTGCCTCAGGAGTCTGGCCTATATCTGCCTGCTCCAGGCAGCCACAAGACACTCTGTCGGCCTCCCCTCAGGAGTCTGGCTCTTCCCTCTTCTCAATGTAAATCCCTATCTGCGGAGAGATGTTCCCATAGCCACTGTCGCCCCAACTTGCTCCCTTCGGGTTCGGGACAGGGTTATATAGTCCATCACTTTGTGACAGATGCATTTACAAAAAGCCCTAGCGACACAACTGTAATTTGATGGCAATTTGATTGACATTGCCTACCATCAATCTCCCTTATCCAGACACATCTACATGTTATAAATCACCTCAGCTAAACAGAGAGTTTTCTCATTTCTCAGGTTGTTATTCCCCTATGCTTTTGTAATCTAAGGCACAACAGGTCAGCCATAGTGTCGGTACCCATCCAGCGCTGTGACAAAAGCACTGTCTCTAAATCTAATGAGTTGCAGTTGGAGCTAGGCCAGAGAGAAGAGGGAAGGACGAAAGGATGTAAGGAGGGAGCCCAGTGGTCAGACAGACCAGACAGACAGTGAGACAGACGGGTAATTGGATGCTCCAGCCTGTCCTCTGGGAGGGTTGTCCTCTGTGTGTGTCAGAGGAGCAGTGACTCTCTCCCTAGGGGACCCAGAGGACATCTGACATCCTGTTGCAGACAGTGGACCATGGCGGGCGTAGAGTAACAAAGGAAGGCCTTCAATTAGAATGGGATATTGGAGGACATGACCACACACAATTTCAGGGTTTTGTACGGGGCCAGAGGGAGAAATGAATAGAGTGTTTACTGCATCTACTATCTAAGGCTTTGGTATGTAAATAAGACCTCTCGCTCTCTCTCTTTCTCTTCCTCCCTCCCTCCCTCTCACCCTCTCCCTCTCCCACCTCCAGAGGTTGTCCAATTTGCATTGTTGCATTGGGTGTTAAATCTTTGGAGTACACTGAAAAACAGCTACGCTTATGAAGGCCGAAGAAAGGCAGAGTTCTCAGACATTTCCCTGTTATTCAGGCGTCTCCTAGCGAACACATCCATGAAATGTGATCTCGTATTGTGCCAGAGAGCAGAGCAGAGAATAAAGAACCATTTGGCTCTGCAGGATTTAACTAGGCCATACATTCATATACTGTACATCATGTGAGAAGTAATTTCATTAGTGAGTTACTATGAGATGAATACAGTCCGTGTGGCTTAACATATATTGGTTCTGTAATTGAGTTATGCTTTGATGACAGTGTAAAACCTCTGGAAAAACACATTCCCATGTCTGTCCCAGTCTAATAACATAAATTAATCTAATCTCCTCGATCAATACATTACATTATAAGCGAATGGTTGTTTATTTGCTGTTCTTGCACGTTTAGCCATATTTCCATACCATATTTCACATGCATTATATTAAGAGTTCACATGTTAACACCACCTTTTAACGTGAATTATTTATATATTTTTCAAGTTAAAAAAACAAACCATGTATCTGAAAACCACGTGTTTTTCACACATGAAAAAGTTTAATGTAATTTTTTTGTAAGGGTCACTGCATTAAAATATATGTTTCTGGGTTGAAAATTCCAGGTTATTTCCCGCAAACTAACAGTGCTCGAGAGGTAAATACACAGCTTCGACACACCATTGGGAAAATTAGATGCTCAATCAGTGGTGGCTCCTCAGTGGTGGAAGGGGAGGACCAGCAAGCTCCCGTCCTCCTCTGGGTACATTGACTTCAGTCCTAAACCTAGGAGGCTCATGGTTCTCACCCCCTTTCATAGACTTGCACAGTCATTATGACAACATCTAGAGGTCCTCCAACTTATCAGAGCTCTTGCATCATGAACTGACATGTTGTCCACCCAATCAAAGGATCAGAGAATGAATCTAGTACTGAAAGCATAAGCTACAGCTAGCTAGCACTGCAGTGCAAAACATGTGGTGAGTAGTTGACTCAAAGAAAGAGAAAGACAATAGTTGAGGAGAAGGAGAAGCAAGAGAGAGAGAAAGAAACAGAGGTAGAGAGCTAGCTATATTTCATAGTAGGCTATATATTTTATTCACTTTCACTTACTTAGCTTGTGTCAAATGCAGCTAGCTAGTTTAGCATACTCAAACACCCGGCTCAAACAGAGGGAAGCTATGTTAGCTAGCTATGGCTATCCAATACTGGAACTCTTCCAAGTCAAGGGAATCTTTTGGTTTTATTTTATTTTATTGCCACTAGGGCCATCCGGTGTAACTTATAAACTGATTGCTGCTGATTACACTATACTGCATGATTGTAGCTGGTTTACTAACGTGTTAGTTCTGGTAGCTATGTTGAGAAATACGATGTAGGCTGTGTGCAGAGGGTAGTGGTTATGATATGAAGGTTTGGCTTGGACAGTTTTTTGTGCCTGGCACAGACAGCTGATGTGTTGTGCATTGAAGTCCATAAGCAAAGCAAAAAGGTGACAGGAGGAGAACTTATAGATAGGTGCAAGAAGGAATTAAATATACAACGAGCTGTTTGTATGTGTCTGTTATGAAAGTTTACTGTTTGCGTGTGATCAGGGGCGTATTCATTGTGCAACTGTTGGACTAATGATTACACCCTAGATCAGCTAGATGCAGGCAAGAGTGTGCAAGGAGGTATTGAATGTGTCACTGTCTGTCACCTTGATTAATCAAAATTCTCTCGACCTGTGAACCTACTTTGTGAACCGTCATTCATAGGCTAGGTTGTAGCAACCTCATGATCAGTGCAGGGAAAATTATAGTATCATGTAGTAGCCTAAATCTATCAATGTTACATTGACCTGGTTTAATGGAATATGTATGACAGTCATTCAATATGCTGTAAAATAAATAATTGCATAATATACGGCACTGACCGCCACTGGTGTGCATGTCAGGAATTTTTCAGATCATACTTCCACATCGTATTGAAACTCTTGCAAACATACAATACACACTCTCCCACCTCATTTAAATACCCGAAAACCTTGCCATGAGGAAGTCGTCAGGGCATGCGTACTAGGAGGTAAAAATGCTAGCTTGAAAATCGTAGCTAACATTATTGCTAATTTGCTACCACAGCTTTAGTGGTCAATACTAAACAAATCTTTAGGCTTTTTTACAAAATATACCATTACTCTGTGTTGTTACTATCAAACATCCACTTGCCAAACTATGGTGGTCCATACTGGACAAACTGGCGAAACACAAATTTGCTTCCCTGCAAGGGGTCGCTAGGTAACGTTAAGCATCTATATGCTATTTTTTCAAGCAATTTTTGAAAATCTTCAACCAATTACAAATTAGTTGTCCTAGCTAGGAATACACATCACAAAATTAAAGTCAAGTCTATTTATCAAATGCAGAGAAGACTCTGCATTTGAACATACAGAAGGGTTTAAACATTGATTCAACTCATTCATTATATTGAATGTACTGTATATACTGTATGTTCCCCATTTACTATATCTTAATGTATTCACCATGAACATGGCAAAATAGTATGAATGACTTTGTAACAGCTCCAAACAGTTGTCCACTATAAGACATACCCAAACCTCGCAGAATACACTGGCTGGCAGTAAACCATAAACAAACTATATACAGGTATTCATTCACGGACTGGTTTGGAAAAAATTATGGCAAGCATCCGTATTTATTGCCAGAAAGAACTGCCTTCAGCAGAGAACTGTACGCCACCTTTAGCAATAGGAGTCGTTGTCCACAAAGCAGCATGGCGGGCTGTCTAGCTCCCGCCTACCCTTTCTTTGGATCGGATCTCTCTCTCTCTCTCTCTCTCTCTCTCTCTCTCTCTCTCTCTCTCTCTCTCTCTCTCTCTCTCTCTCTCTCTCTCTCTCTTTCTCTCTCTCACTCGCTCTCTCTCTCCCACCTCCAGAGGTTGTCCAATTTGCATTGTTGCATTGGGTGTTAAATCTTTGGAGTACACTGAAAAACAGCCACGCTTGTGAAGGATCCGAAGAAAGGCAGAGTTTTCACACATTTCCCTGTTATTCAGGCGTCTCCTAGCGAACGCATCCATGAAATGTGATCTCGTATTGTGCCAGAGAGCAGAGCAGAGAATAAAGAACCATTTGGCTCTGCAGGATTTAACTAGGCCATACATGCATATACTGTACATCATGTGAGAAGTAATTTCATTAGTGAGTTACTATGAGATGAATACAGTCCGTGTGGCTTAACATATATTGGTTCTGTAATTGAGTTATGCTTTGATGACAGTGTATAACTGCTGGAAAAACAAATTCCCATGTCTGTCCCGGTCTAATAACATGTAACAAGACATGCTCACTGGTACCCTAGTGGATAGAAAGATCCATATTCACAGTTAACCATAAACAAACTATATACAGGTATTCGTTCACGGACTGATTTGGATTTGTACATTTACTTCTATCTCAAGATTTTAATGTTTGATTTGTTCGATCCAGTAATTCAGCAATGACTCCGAAAAATTATTGCAATCATCCGTTTTTATTGCCAGAAAGAACTGCCTTCAGCGGAGTACTGTATGCTACCTTTAGCCAAAGATTATGGATTTACTGACAAGATACGTGTCTCTCCGCCCTAACAATAGGAGTCGTTGTCCACAAAGCGTCATGACGGGCTGTCTAGCTCCTGCCTATCCTTTCTTTGTATTCGATCTCCTTCTTGTAATCCTGTTGACGTCATCCGCCTGTATTCAATAGAGAGAGAGAAGCTATGCTACTAGCCTCATACCATTAATATGCATAGCCATCTTGAGACAACTCTGATATGAAAAGTATTTTTCTCAAAGTTGCCGAGATGTCACTTGTTCTACTTATATCAGTACAGTACACTCATAACAACTTAAGCATTACAACACTTCTATTCAATCAAATAAATCTCACATAGCAAATAAGACATTAATTTTTTTGTTGACCAAATTCAACACTCTCTCTTTGAACTCCATACAAAAACTTCTTGCTTAGTGGGCAAAACAATAGAAAAATGCCACATGCTGGAGGGAGACAGATTTTCTACTGAGTTGGGCCTCTCTCTTCCTTATCCTCTTTTCTTTAGCAAGAGAAATCCGCGACTACCCTTAGTGGCATAAGTAAGAACTGCAATTGAAGCCGCAAATGCAGTCAAATAGGAGATTAATGCTGTTAAGGAAACTTTTTTTTTTACGAAATAGAGGCATACTAAGACAAAAGAAGTATGACACAGTGTGTGAATGATAAACTAGTGCAGGAAATGAAGAAATGTATTAAAATGCTGGAAGTAAATGGCGGAATTGGACAAATAACTTAGCAAATGGCAAACTATTGGTCGAGTACCAGAGTAAAAGTCTACAAAATAAGAATTTGATTCTTATGCAATGTTCTACAAGTAGGACTACTTCACTGTCAGTTTTTGTCCTTATATTATTTTTGCTTCAACAGCAAAGCAATCAGAATTCGCAAAACAACAATAACAATGTTACATGCTAGCTAACATTAGCTAGCTACCTAGCTATCTGTGTTTAGCTAGCTAGCATACCACTATTTTCAACCCGCTAGTTATGATTTTATAGATAACTATGTTAACAGGACGCAACGGTAGTTAGGTAGCTAGCCAGATACTTTGATTCACCTTGACTTGCTATATCTAAACTCTGTTAGCATGTGTAGCTAACGTTAGTACTAGCTAGAAGAATACAATATATTCAATTTAGCCAGCATGTTAGCTTGATCAGTTAGCAAACAACTTAGCTAGCTAGCTTGCTAGCATGTCAAACCTACATTTGCCAGGGGGCTAGCTATCTAACATTAACTTGATACAATATCTGTATTTGTCTCTGATAGCAAGCGAAGTTACTTAGCTAGCTAGATAATGGTAGATCATTTGCCAAAATTCAACTGACTAACATTCGCTAGCTAGGAAATAATTAGTGAATAATCAAATTTACAGCAAACGTGATGTTCAGACACTAAAGTTAGACCTACTCTCTAAATTGTTCCCTTACCTCCAATCTTTAGACGTCCTTCATAGTAGACTTTGTTAAAATCTTGTTGAAATCACAGCTAATATTTTGCAGAGGCTTGAAATCTTTTAAAAGACTGTGCTGTTGTTTTAGCTAAGCAGTAAGTGAATCTCTCTAACTGACACTGAAATTCAAATATTCCCACCCTATGTAACGTGGTACTGGTTGGGTGTGTACTGACGCTATGACGTTTCCTTTTTCCAGGCACGAGATCATGCAGTTTTCACATCAGAATGTTTCCAGTTACAACAATCTTCACAATGATCGGGAGTGTACGATCCCAGAAATTCTTGTACATGCGTAATCTGGAGTGTATGATCCCAGAAATAGGTGTGTGACTTCATGGTCAGGAGTGTGCAGCAATCTGCACACAGATTTGAGAAATTACCGCTCACATCCTGCTCACGTAAAATTTCACTGAATGTGTACAGGTTGGAAAATACCTATTTTCATGCAGTGTGTGTGTGTGTATTAGTGTGCATGGTTGACTCTGAGGCGATCCCTGGGATATGAACCGTTGCAACATAAAGAATCCCAAATCCTTCATGGTTGTTCTAATTTTTCAGGGGCTCAGGAAAGTAAGGCGGTACCTTGGCTAAAACGGATGTTTGTCCTTTGCAAATCACACACGCTGAGTGAAAAAGCATACAGACAAAATTGGATCAAGAAGCTGACATCTCTCCCTTCAACTCAATCCCTGTTATTCCCCGGTGCTAAGCAGAGATTTCTCCTTCCTCATTGTTTCACCAGCTTCCACCTCCCCACTAAAATCTCCCTTAAATCCCCCTGTACTGTACCTAGAGGCAACGCTCCATACGCTAAAACGCTAATGCTGCACGCCATTCAAGAAAGGTCGCCTAGCAACAGACTCTGTTCCATCTACTGCTAGCTGTAAATGTGTTTTGGTTAAACCTAGTGAACGAGAAAGAGAAGAGAGAGAGAGAGAGAGAGAGAGAGAGAGAGAGAGAGAGAGAGAGAGAGAGAGAGACATTCTCCCTGATGTGGATAATTCAACCTTAACGTCAGAATCGTGTGGAATACACCTCTATTCTCGCCTCACGCACCACAGTAATTGTTTATCCGAACCATTCTTGGCTAAGTCTGGATGTCTCGTTAAGAAAGTGCTCTGCTCCTAAGTGTCATGTTTATTACTGGCAATTAACATGGTGTTAACAGGCACATCAGTAATGGTTAAAACAGGTCGTACGGGCATTTACTGAGATACACACACTAGTACTGTATCATAACTATAATTTATCATACAGGGTAGATATCCACTGTAGGCTGCTAGCTAATTTACAGACTACTAGCTCATTTACACAATTGCAATGGTTTCTGTGTACTTCGGTACTTTACCCATATGCACATTCTGTGTGAGAGGTAGCTCTGCTTTGTGTAACAGGGACTTAAAGGCTCATGTAAGAAATAGAGGTGGAGACTACAGTATAATCCCTGCAGTCTGGATTTCAGGGCTGAGGAACAGAGATTTATAACACATGGATCTAACGGTTGCGGTTAAAAAACCAGGGTGAGAGGGAGGCGACCACAGATTTATGACCTGGTCAAAACCATAACTTTACGGGCATGGCAAGCTCAAGCCTCTAAACCCCCTGACCTGATTTATTAAAGTGTGGTTGACGAACAGCGAACAGTGAAGGATTAACCTGTCACAGTCATACACTTATACATGCACTTGAGGTAATCACAAAAGACAAAATGCACAAACTATTTCAAACACACATCTTGAGAAAGTGAGAGAGAGAGAGAGCGTGAGAGAGAGAGAGAGAGCTAGAGAGTTCTTGTTACACAAAGCAGAGCTACCTCTATATTTAAACTCTTTAACATCATCCTTAGCTCTGGCATCTTCCCCAATATTTGGAACCAAGGACTGATCACCCCAATCCACAAAAGACATATGCATCAACAGCAACCTTTGGAAAATCCTCTGCATTATCATTAACAGTAGACTAGTTCATTTCCTCAGTGAAAACAATGTACTGAGCAAGTGTCAAATTGGCTTTTTACCAAATTACCTTACGACAGACCACATATTCACCCCGCACACCCTAATTGACTAACAAACCAAAACAAGGCAAAGTCTTCTAATGCATTGTTGATTTCAAAAAAGCATTTGACTCAATTTGGCATGAGGGTCTTCTATACAAACTGATGGAAAGTGGTGTTGGGGGAAAAACATACAACATTATAAAATCCATGTACACAAACAAAAAGTGTGCGGTTAAAATTGGCAAAAAACACACACATTTCTTTCCACAGGGCCGCGGGGTGAGACAGGGATGCAGTTTAAGCCCCACCCTTTTCAACATATATATCAACGAATTGCCAAGGGCACTAGAACAGTCTGCAGCACCCAGCCTCACCCTACTAGAATCTGAAGTCAAATGTCTACTGTTTGCTGATGGTCTGGTGCTTCTGTCACCAACCAAGGAGGGCCTAAAGCAGCACCTAGATCTTCTTCACAGATTCTCTCAGACCTGGGCCCTGACAGTATATCTCAGCAAGACAAAAATAATGGTGTTCCAAAAAAGGTCCAGTTGCCAGGACCACAAAATACAAATTCCATCTAGACACCATTACCTTAGAGCACACAAAAAACTATACATACCTCGGCCTAAACATCAGTGCCACAGGTAACTTCCACAAAGCTGTGAACAATCTGAGAGTCAAGAAAAGAAGGTCCTTCTATGCCATCAAAAGGAACATAAAATTCAACATACCAATTAGTATCTGGCTAAAAATGACGTGCCTTGCTATTGATAAAGGCTGCCGAAGGCAGACCTGGCTCTCAAGAGAAGACAGGATATGTGCACAATGCTGAGCAACACTTCCTAACCTCCTGACAAATGTATGACCATATTAGGGACACATATTTCCCTCAGATTACACAGATCCACAAAGAATTAAAAAACAAACCCAATGTTGATAAACTCCCATATCTACTGGGTGAAATACCACAGTGTGCCATCATAGCAGCAAGATGTGTGACCTGTTGCCACAAGGAAAAGGCAACCAGTGAAGAACAAACACCATTGTAAATACAACCCATATTTATGTTGATTTATTTTCCCATTCGTACTTTAACTATTTGTTTAAACTATTTGCACATTGTTACACGACCGTATACAGTAGTTACATAATATGACATTTGAAATGTCTTTATTCTTTTGGAACTTCTGAGTGTAATGTTTACTGTTCATTTTTATTGTTAACTTGCTTTGGTAATGTTAACATACGTTTCCCATGCCAATAAAGCCCTTAAATTGAATTGTGAGAGAGAGAGAGAGAGAGAGGGAGAGAGAAAGAAAGAAAGAAAGAAAGAAAGAAAGAAAGAAAGAAAGAAAGAAAGAAAGAAAGAAAGAAAGAAAGAAAGAAAGAAAGAAAGAAAGAAAGAAAGAAAGAAAGAAAGCAATAGAGAAAAATTGAATGGAGGAGAGATACTATTTTTTACCAAACATTAAACTAATTGCTGTTCCTCTCCTCTCCTCTCCTCTCCTCTCCTCTCCTCTCCTCTCCTCTCCTCTCCTCTCCTCTCCTCTCCTCTCCTCTCCTCTCCTCTCCTCTCCTCTCCTCTCCTCTCCTCTCCTCTCACAGAGTCAGGTTTCCCATGACAAGCCCATTAGCAGTAGATAGTAGATCCAGCCTGTTGGCTAAGAGAGTGCTGCAGGTCCAAGTGCTTGTCTCCCCACATCAAAGGAAACCTTTTCTCTCTGCCAGTGCCTTTGTCTTCCATGCAGATCTGAGAGGATCAACACAGGGAGTAATGAGTGGCTTCATATCAGTCAATGAGCCCAGTACAGTGTAGAGAATGGTGAATTAGCATTGTATTGAGTTCCAGATGTTAACCCTCTTCACAAATAGACTGCAGTGTTTTGGATGTGAAAAGAGACAGGTGTTCCATTTACATGATTCATAATAATGTACAGAGTGTGATTATGAAGACATATTTTATAGATTCATGTGCTTATGTTTAGGCAGTTCAGGCGATAAGGGGGTTTTAGCTGTCTCTGTCAGAGATGTCAACTCACATCGACAGTCTGACTGACGACATCACGGATATTCTCGCTCTCCCAATAACAACAACCCCTCCCCCTGGTCTCTCACACACACACGCACGCACGCACACCCACACACACGCACAAACAACACACACACACACACACACACACACACACACACACACACACACACACACACACACACACACACACACACACACACACACACACACACACACACACACACACACACACACACACACACACACACACTTCATCCTTGTACCCACACACAGTCCCCTCCACACCCACTGTCTTCACACACACCCCCTCCATACCCCTGTGTGCTGTCACACTGTATTTGCCTCCACGTCATTCTGCCCAGCCGTATATACAGCCGGGAAAAAATGAAGTTTCCTTAAAGAGCACACTCAGAGGTGTGACTGCCACGTATGTGCCAGTACGCATCTCCTTGACTCATCTCCCCCTCTGCCAAGCACAGGAGAAAAGAGAGAAAGAGAAAAATGACTTGACGAGGTTTGCTCCTTCATTTTCTCTTCAGTTAGACTAATGGGAGGTTTTCTATTGCCTCAGTTTACTGAAACACTGCCAAATAAGTCATTAGTCACATCTGACGCTTTCTGTCAGTCTCAATAGGCCAACAATAACAATACTGTATCATAAAGCCTTCACTCCTATCAGTCTCAATAGGCCAACAATAACAATACTGTATCATAAAGCCTTCACTCCTATCAGTCTCAATAGGCCAACACTAACAATACTGTATCATGAAGCCTTCACTCCTATCCATCTCAATAGGCCAACACTAACAATACTGTATCATAAAGCCTTCACTCCTATCAGTCTCAATAGGCCAACACTAACAATACTGTATCATAAAGCCTTCACTCATATCAGTCTCAATAGGCCAACACTAACAATACTGTATCATAAAGCCTTCACTCCTATCCATCTCAATAGGCCAACACTAACAATACTGTATCATAAAGCCTTCACTCCTATCAGTCTCAATAGGCCAACACTAACAATACTGTATCATAAAGCCTTCACTCCTATCAGTCTCAATAGGCCAACACTAACAGTAGTGTATATTTAGCTTTGGTGTGCTTTCTCGAGTGGTGGAGGCAAATGAATCACTGAAATCACTTATTGAGCTGTCAAGTGGTATTTGTTGCATTAGATTCCCTTGATTGATGATTGATGGTTTAGCTTCTCTTCATTGTGCGCCAGTGATGTTATCCTTTGACTCTCCAATATGTTTTGGATCAATAGAGGTGGGACATTCAAATCAGCGCCTGACCCATGCAGCAAAACCCTGCAGTTAGGCAAAAGGTAAATGCACTACTGTACCTCTACTGTAGCTAAAAAAGTCCTAACCTCTTGGTAGAGGTCCACAGTCAGCCTACGTAAATGGAGGCTGCAGTATCTTGCAATGACTTAGTTCAAAGACTACTGACACTACTGTACAACCCACAGAACCCAGAGAGAGAGAAAGAGAGCGAGAGACAGAGCGAGTGACAGAGATAGAGACAGAGACAGAGACAGAGACAGAGACAGCTGTGGATCCCAACTGACAGACAGGGAGACAGAGAGAGAGAGTGAGAGTGAGAGAGAGAAACAAACAAACCCTCGCCACCCATGATCTCAACAGAGTGTGCTACCTATATCCCCCCAATAGAATACCCATACTTTAACGATGACAGCTTCTCCATCCTGGAGGGGGAGATCAACCATTTCCAGGCCCAGGGACATGTACTATTATCTGTGGCGACCTAAATGCCAGAACTGGACAAGAACATGACACTCTCAGCACACAGGGGGACAAATACCTGCCTGGAGGTGACAGTATTCCCTCCCAAATATGCCCCCCTTGACACAACTATGACAAAACAACCAACAAAAACGGGTCACAACTCGTGCAGCTCTGTCGCACACTGGGTCTGTACCAGTGGAGGCTCCTCAGAGGAGGAAGGGGAGGACCATCCTCCTCAGTGAATTTCATAAAAAAATATTTTTTTTAAACATTTAAAAAGTTATCCATTTAAGGTAAAACTATACTAAATATAATCACATGACATCAAATAATTGATTAAAACACACTATCTTACAAAGAAGGTCTATAGTAGACTCAACAACACTCTATAGGGTAGACCCATGCTGTAGCCAGAGGACAGTGAGCTCCCGTCCTCCTCTGGGTACATTGACTTCAATACAAAACCTAGGAGGCTCATGGTTCTCACACCCTTCACAACTTCCGGAGGACGTCCTCCAACCTATCAGAGCTCTTGTAGCATGAACTGACATGTTGTCCGCCCAATCAAAGGATCAGATCATTAATCTAGTACTGAAAGCAGAAGCTACAGCTAACTACCACTGCAGTGGTTCCATCCCCTCCCTCACCCTCTCCCTCTGTCTCTCTCTCTATGTCTCTCTCTCTATGTCTCTCTCTCTCTCTCTCTCCTTCCATCTCTCTACCCTCTCCGTGGGTTAATGCAGTAACTTTGGTATTCTTGTGCTGAACACACAGAAGACAGAAGATGTGATCTGTAGCAGGTCAAGTCTGCCTTCCTTTCATCCCCAAAGCTTTGAACAGATATAAAGACGCTCTAATTACATTTGCATACACACACACACACACACACACACACACACACACACACACAGTATACGCACACACTTCAGTTTGAATGTTATAACGTAATGTTTGCCACTTGTTCCCATGGAGAACATAACTAATTGACAAGTGTATTATAATGAGAAAACACAGGCTAAACAAGCTCTTACATCATATAGTCATGTTTAGTTAGCCGGCAAGAGTTTCTGTTTTTAGACCATGTTTGCTTTCTTAACTTTACTAACTTCATGCCAGCTCGCTACCACACGCAAGCCATTGAAAATGTAATCATGTAACAGAGCCAAGTTTGGAGAAACACGCCAGAGAACATGTCTATTTGGATTAGCTAGTCTTTGCAGTGGGGAAGGCCAAAAAATCAGGAGGAAAAATAATTGTCACATTTAATGCCCTGATTTTTCTGGGTTCGGCATCTTGAAGAGTGACTTTCAAGGCAATATCTTTTATTTTCCTGTACAACAGACTCCTCGTCTTTCAGAATAATATTGAAAGTTGTTTAGAATGTCCGTACCATAGAATTAGAATTAGTAAATACATTTATATGGTGTAAATTTACGATCATGATGAATATATCTTCTATTCATCGTGCAAGAATCTGAGAGAGAAAGGCTAAGACTGAATGCCATTCTCTATACAAATACAGTTTAAATAATAATTATAATTCAATTCAATAATCATTAGATGTCTCAGCTATTTCATTTACTCGATATCTATCTGTTGTGTGTCATAAATTCAAAAGCAATGTGAATAATAATCTATTCACTGGCAAAATACGAGGGCAAATTCTATGCCATGTATTAAAGGCATTGACCATTCATTATCCTCAGAGCCACACACAGACACACACACAGACACACACACACACAGACACACACACACACAGACACACACACACACACACACACACACAGACACACACACACGGGTTGATACAGTGATACACTAGTATATTGTATTGACATAAAAGTGTCACAGTTGATTTCCAAAGCAGCTTACTCCCTCTCATGACTCAAGTTGAAAATGAATCAGTCTGATATTTTAAGCCCGTTAACCTATTAAATGATTGATCAGTGCATTTAAGTCTGTTTCATTTTTAATCACCGAACCAATGATGTATTTAATGGAGCCGGAGTTGATGAAGACATGCGTTAAATAAGGGGGACAAGGGAGGGAGTGGGGAGGAGGGAGAAGAACGGTGGGAGGGTCTCTTAAGTATTAGCAGGTCCATCCATTGCCACTGCTTTTGAAATGTACTTTGAACGATCAAAGTCTCTCTTTCCCTCTCGGAATTCACATACAAAGGTTAAAAGCCAGTATGCTGTAGATTATAATGGTTGATAATGCCATTTGAAAGGCACATATCATCCTCTTTCATGTTACTCTTCTCCTCACTGTAGTCGCCATCGATAGAAGACAGTACTGTGCAGCCGTCTTCATCGACCTGGCCAAGGCTTTCGACTCTGTCAATCACCGCATTCTTATTGGCAGACTCAACAGACTTGGTTTCTCAAGTGACTGCCTCGCCTGGTTCTCCAACTACTTCTCAGACAGAGTTCAGTGTGTAAAATCGGAGGGCCTGCTGTCCGGTCCCCTGGCAGTCTCTATGGGGGTGCCACAGGGTTCAATTCTTGGGCCAACCCTATTCTCTATATACATCAACGATGTCGCTCTCGCTGCTGGTGACTCTCTGATCCATCTCTACGCAGACGACACCATTCTGTATACATCTGGCCCCTCTTTGGACACTGTGTTAACTAACCTTCAAACAAGCTTCAATGCCATACAACACTCCTTCCGTGGCCTCCAACTGCTCTTAAATGATAGTAAAATTAAATGCATGCTTTTCAATAGAATGTTGTCCGCACCCGCCCACCGGACTATCATCAATACTCTCGACGGGTCTGACTTAGAATATGTGGACAACTACAAATACCTAGGTGTCTGGTTAGACTGTAAACTCAACTTCCAGACTCACATTAACCATCTCCAATCCAAAATTAAATCTAGAATTGGCTTCCTATTTTGCAACAAAGCCTCCTTCACTCATGCTGCCAAACATGCCCTTGTAAAACTTACCATCCTACCGATCCTTGACTTCAGCGATGTCATTTACAAAATAGCCTCCAACACTCTGCTCAGCAAATTGGATGTAATCTATCACAGTGCCATCCGTTTTGTTACCAAAGCCCCATGTACTACCCACCACTGCGACCTGTATTCTCTCGTTGGCTGGCCCTCACTACATATTCGTCGCCAAACCCACTGGCTCCAGGTAATCTATAAGTCTTTATTAGGTAAATCCCCGCCTTATCTCAGCTCGCTGGTCACCATAGCAACACCTACCCGTAGTATGCGCTCCATCAGGTATATTTCACTGGCCACCCCCAAAGCCAACACCTCCTTCGGCCGCCATTCTCCCTCACTAACTTTAAGCATCAGCTGTCAGAGCTGCTTATCGATCACTGCACCTGTGTATAGCCCTGCTGTAAATAGCCCACACTACTACCTCATTCCCATATTTATTTTTTAACTTCAGCTCATTTTGCACTCCAGTGTCTCTATTTGCACATCATCATTTGCACATCCATCATTCCAGTGTTAATGCTAATCTGTAATGTATTTAGCCGCTATGGCCTATTTATTGTCCTACCTTCCTAACCTTACTGCATTTTGCACTACATTTGCACTCTGTATATAGATTTTCTATTGTGTTATTGACTGTACGTTTGTTTATTTCCCATGTGTAACTCTGTGTTGTTTTTTGTCGCACTGCTTTGCTTGTTCTCAACTTGTTCTCAACTGACCTACCTGGTTAAATAAAGGTGAAATAAATAAAAAATAAATAAATAAAAAACTGTTAGAAATGAGACCATGGATCCAAATTGTTATATGTTATATGCAGGGTTGGGGAGTAACGGATTACATGCAATGTAAGGGATTACAAAAAAGTGTTAACTGTAATCCGTTGAAATCAGCATTGAAAAAAGGCGCAAGTTCAAGTTTGTTCCCCCTGAGAGAGTCTGACCACAAGTCAGAGACCTCTATGATGACACACCAAATGTGTTTGATGGATCGTTGGAAAAGAGCAGGAATAGGCTTTTGTAGGCCGCAGTCCAAGCAATGTCTTCAAATGGTGCAACTGCTGTCGGCATCCAAAGATTATCCAACTTGTATAAACGCTTCGAGGACGACGGTGATACGGATATCACGTATTATTGATCTACATAGAGCACTGACGTGAATCACACTGGTGCTCTCTCATCTAGCTATTTGCGCATTACGGATTGTGGTTGTTGTGGATGGCTGTTCACAAATCTAAATGTTTATTTGAAACCAATAATGGTTGAATTCAAGAAGTTTAAATCAAATCAAATCAAACTTTATTTGTCACATGCGCCGAATACAACAGGTGTAGACCTTACAGTGAAATGCTTATTACAAGCCCTTAACCAATAATGCAGTTCAAGAACGAGTAAAAAAATATATATTTTATTGTGTATAAAAAGTAACACAATGAAATAACAATAACGAGGCTATATACAGGGGGTACCGGTACCGAGTCATTGTGCAGGGGTACAAGGTAGTTGAGGTAATTGAGGTCATATGTGCATAGGTATGGGGTAACTAGGCAAGTGACTGGGCAATCATGATAGATGATAAACAGAGTAGCAGCAGCGTGTGGGAGAGAGTGTCTGTGTGTCAGGTCCTGACTGTGGGTATGTCGCCAGGCATCTCTATGTTTGTCTGGTGGATAAGGTCAGGTCTTGACAGAGTAGAGGGCTCTGGCAATCTCTATGTGTGTGTTTTGCTGGTCCCTGATTATCTCTAATTGGGGATCCCATTTAATTTGAGTAGTGTGGATCTTTGTTTGTGTATTCTGCCAGTTTGTGGTTGCGTTCTCTCCTTGATTGTTGTTTTTGGTACGAAATTAAAGAAATGTCTACACATTACTGCTCAGCGCCTCGTGTTCTGCCTTCGCACCATGACAGTGTGTGAGTCTGTGTGGCGTCAATATGCTTGTGTGTGTGTGTGTGCGTGTGTGAGCGTATGTTGTGTGTGTGTTTACACTACCGTTCAAAAGTTTGGGGTCACTTAGGAAAGTCCTTGTTTTCGAAAGAAAAGCCATTTTTTTTGTCCATTTAAAATAACAAATTGATCAGAAATACAGTGTAGACATTGCTAATGTTGTAAATGACTACTATCTAGTCAGAGTTGCAAAGGAAAAAAGCCATATCTTCTTCTGTCCAGTGTCTGTGTTCTTTTGCCCATCGTAATCTTTTTTTTTTATTGGCCAGTCTGAGGTATGGCTTTTACTTTGCAACTCTGCCTAGAAGGCCAGTTTCCAGCTACAATAGTCATTTACAACATTAACAACGTCTACACTGTATTTCTGATCAATTTGATGTTATTGTAATGGACCAAAAATGTGCTTTTCTTTCAAAAACAAGGACATTTCTAAGTGACCCCAAACTTTTGAACGGTAGTGTATGTGTGCTGAAATATAAAAAAGTCAGTGAATCGTATATTAGGGTAAAGAGGTCTTTTATCACATGTGATTGGATCCTCAAGGAAAGCATGCAGATACGGTATGCAGAAAGGTTCTCTCTCTCTTCCACTTGCGTACTTGCACACATGCGTATACACACACTCACATATACAAACACTGCAGTCCTTGGCTGATCAGAGAGGAGAGCCTAATGTTACATTGCAGGTGTGGTTTCAACGATCCATTTGTCAGGAGAGGCATTCAATTAGTGCTGGAAGGCAGAGAATGAGAGGGCCCTGAAATGGCCTAGTGTGTGTGTGTGCGTGCGTGTGTGTGTGTGTGTGTATGTGCGCGAGGGTGTGTGAGAGCGAGAGAGAAAAATAGTGAGAAAGAGAGTCTTTCTCATGAAGAGGTCTCTCCCCGATGATGTGCTATCTGTCCTCACAACCTAACTGATCTGACACAGTACATTACCAAACCAGTCCTGAGCTCTATCTCGTTCCCTCTCTTTTTCTCATGCATGCTTTCTCTCTTCCCCTCCATCAATTCAATTTAAACTCAAATTTGCTTTATTGGCACAGCTGTTCCAAGCGCCACAATAATTTCTAATTGTAACAACAGAAGAAACACAGCCTATCTTCTCTCCTCTTGCCACACGTCTGATTCAGCTGAGAAGACTTTAATGAGAGCTAAGAAAGTGCCTTAACAAGAAACAGAGGGAAAGAAGGAAAGAGAGAATGGAAATATGATTTGGACCAGACATCCCCAGAGAGAGAACGTGTGTGAGAGGAGAGGGTTTGGTCAAGCAGAGATGACATTAGGGGTGCCCTCCTCAGAGATCTCCTCAAGCCAGACGTCTGATTGTAGAGGCCAGAGTTTTCTCCCTTCGTTCACGTAACTTCTGCACTCTCTTCCTATCTACGTAACCCACAGGGAGCAATTTGGGAGGTCGGGGGTATTGGAGTTTTCAGAGTTTTTGAGAAGCGATATTGTCAACCGGATGTGAATACAGTACAGCTTTGCACACTGTAGCGGGTTTATCTTCTATACCATACAGCTCATGTGGATCATGCTTCGTTAATTGTATGACTTTGTAACAGCTTTTCAGAAATCAATTCCTGGGTTACTCCCATGTTCTCATATATACCTTTTCACCCTTGTGTCCTGTTCCTCCTACTCTGCTCTACTCATCTACTCAAACGGTGGTGTGTGTGTGTGTGTGTGTGTGTGTGTGTGCTCTACGCGTCGATGACTCACCAGAATGAATAAACAAGTGAAGTGTCAGAACATCACAACCATGAGTCGTGGTACGGAATTGGAGCGGGCGGAGCTGCGGATGACTAGAGGGATGTAAAGAATTTACCGTGCTATTCATCTGTAGGCCCGGCACCCCTGTGGTGAGGGACTGGGGCCACGGGGAGAGATGAGTAGATTCCATAATGTAGTCATTGGAAAAGGAACACTTGTGACTTTTTTATGAATCACTAGCTGCTCCTTCAGAATGCAGAGAGGGAAACAAAGACACAAAAGGAAGCCATTACAATGAGATCGTGCGGTTTTGAAGTAGGTGATGAAACAAAGGGAGAAGTTATTTATCTTTGTAATCATACATGGTCTCGCTGTGTCATTTGCATCTTACTTTCTTCTCACCCCCTCTTCCTCTCCGCAGGAACAGGGTGAAGAGGAAGAAACAAGACACATTTCCTCGAGGAAACAATCAACTCTGAATACTCAGAAAGTTCTCAGTCAAAGCACATGTTAGTTTTGGCAGCATACATCGTTTTGTGTGCTTGTGTCTACACTGAGGAAGTTTGTTTGTGTGTGTGTGTGTGTGTGTGTGTGTGTGTGTGTGTGTGTGTGTGTGTGTGTGTGTAAGAGTTCCCTTAAACACGCATACACATAAACAACCGCATCACCCCTCTACTCTCCCCCTACACTCGCCATCGCCACCTCAACCCTTCTGACCCCCCCCGTCCCCAGCACACACAGACCCTAGCTTCCAAATGTTACCTAATTACAGTGGAATGCAGGCTACATATGCTGTAATGGCAGTACTATGTCACAACACAAGCAACAAAACACTCCCCTCACTGAGAAAATAATCTCTGCTGCCGAGAGAGACAAGCTGTGCATGTTGTCTTTGGCAGCGGCTTCAACGTCAGCAGAGAAGATTGAAAGCTGACATCTTATCTTAGTATTTATTTGACTGGCTAAGTGCTGGGAGGTTTGGGCTGGAGCTGAAGCCAGACCAGGCCTAGCTGTGCTTTACTGGGCTTATGGCTGTTAAAGATCCACTTGACTTGAATGAAAGCCAGACAGTGAAAGGTGTTGTAGAGGAATACGTTCCTCAAGGTTGAGATGATGGAACACACACACACACACACACAACCCAATATCCCCACACACACACCTCTGTGATTTGGCTGGCCTGTGTAAGTGTTCATTGTCGGGGAGCTGATTATAAATAATAGAGTCCTGTGGGCCGGTGGCGTCTTTTATATTGGATGAGGCTGTCAGTTTGAGAGACAGCTTATGTTACGATGGCGGTATGGGGGGGAGGTGGACAGGAGGGGCGAGGAGGGGCAAGACGGGGGAAGAGCGGGGGGAGAGCGTGATGGATGCCACCCCTCTCTGGGTTATAAGGAATGAGTGATCTCCACACATCCATCACCTGGCGAAAGGGAGAGAAGAAAACCAAGCTGCTAAACGGTAGATACTTTTCTGGCTGAGGCTGGGTCCTCCTCTAGCAAGGCTGCACGTATTCCTTCCTCCTGCAGGAGTAAATCTAAGCAGACCTTATTTTCCTGATTGCCTTCCTGACATGATGAAGAGCAAGGGCCCGGAGGGGATATTCTAATCTGTCTCTCGACCAATCACAGCACAGACGGGAGGGTCAGAGACATAAATCTGGAATAATACACATCCCGGCATCACTTTTAAACATTATTTGGATGCCCAGTCCACTGTCGGTGTACACCAGAGAGACGCGCACGCAAACACACTCACATGAAAACAGAAAGAGAATTAGCTACTGTATATGCATGTACCCTGATTGTAGCGAAGCACAGCACTCACACACCACTCACACACCACTCACACACCACTCACACAGCACTCACTCTTGGCTCATACACATCCATACAGAACAAAGGCCTACAGACATTCTAAGTTCCTCAAAGGCCCTCTGACTCATCTAACAGAGTGAAATTCAGAGAGTCAAACTCCAAATCCCATTCCACTGCAGCACCAGTCTGCTAACTGACTATATGGCTATGTTCTGAAATAAAACCACTCTTTCCTGTTTTTACATTTCCTGTAAAAAAAAAAAAACGTTAAATTTTACCGCTGAGGAAACGTATGGCTTTGTGCTAACTGGGCAACAACTGGGTATATATTCTCAATGTATATATCTGTATATGTTTTTATAACAAACCCTTGTTGCTCTGCCCGTCCTGTGTATAATGTGGGGTGGTGTGGTGCATGCGGGTTTATCTCCCACTTTTTTGCTATTCTGTGAGGATTTGATTGGGACATGACATAACCAGGGCTTGGCACAATGGCAGAAACAGTAGGGGAGAATAGGGAGGTGATGGGGATGTGTGTGTATTGTCTGTGATACAATACAGGACTGGCATGGGGGGGCTCATCCCTGCACTAGAAATAAAGAGAGGAGAGCAGGGAACCAGTGAATGAGCTCAAATCTCTTTGATTTCTGCCCTTTTCTTCTCATAATGACTTTTTTTTAATGGCTTAACTGGCTGGCGAAGGAGAGGAGAAAACTCCCTCCCCGAGCTGTGTGTGAGTGTGTTTGTGGGTGCCAGGCAACTGTGGGCAGTGCAGAGAAGTTAAGGTAATAGCAGGCCCTGGTTTGTAACAGGGCTCTAATGGTAAGTAATGATGGTTAATGGGAGTAATGTCTTAACAAATCATATTTTATTGAGGCAAAGCCAAGAGGTGCAGGTAGGAAGCTGTGATAGTGTAGACTTAACACAGATAAAAACCAGTGAACAAGGCAGATCCGCCTGTGTTTTACCAAAGTGTATACAGTTCAATCTGCATAATATACTGTACGGTATGTAACCCGCAAGGTACCGTGGTAGAGGCTATAGGCTCCGCCCCAGTCACCCCCTAGCTACAATGAGCTACACCCATAGTCACTGGTTTGAGTGAAATAGGACGCGGAGGGGGAAGCCAGCTTGCCAACTGCACATTGTGGTCAGAAATGTTCTAGGAAACAATTTATAGTTTAAAATACTAGTTCTCCCACGCCATACAAGTCAGACCTTTCTCAAAGACTTGTAAGGGATATTGTATTGATCATCAAGAGATGTTTTCTGTGGGTGGATTATTGAGTCCCAAGCAAGAAAGTGTGAAGGCTAAGGCCTACTTATATATGTTGGGTTACATAATAGTGTCTCGATTTTTCTTATTTATGGATTTCTTGCTTGATTTTAGAACACATTTGAATTTAACATTTACTTTCATCTGAGGACAAATACATTGTTGTTCACTTAAACAGAGATTTGATTTTGCAATTGAATGTGAGATTCAGAGACTGAGTCTACACCTTTGAGTTGATTTTGGGGAACGTTTGTTTGATTCTGAATGACAGCTGATTAATTTGTGTATACACATCATTCTTTGCATGACCTTCGCACCTTCACTTATTGTGATGGCTTGAATATATAATAGAGAGCCAAGCGCAGGAGGTAGCGTGAACACAAGGATAACTTTAATATCCGAATACGCATAAACAATCTGAACAGGAATAGGTACAACTGTTCTAGATTAAGAACCAAAGGTGATAACACCATCACACTGAACAATATCCGACAAGGACATGAGGGAACAGAGGGAACATATATACATGAAGTAATGAGGGGAAATGAGAACCAGGTGTGCGTAATGACAAGACAAGACAAATGGAATAATGAACGATAGAGCGGCAGTGGCTAGAAAGCCGGTGACGACGATCGCCGAAGCATGCCCGAACAAGGAGGTGAGGCAACTTCGGCAGGAGTCGTGACACTTATTGTATTATTAGCGGCATTGGGTACAGTTCTGACTGACCATTATGACACACAAACAGCAAGAAGTGGCCTACAGCTAAAGACATTTAGAAAACCTAGACACGCAACACGTTCTGACTCATAGTCTTCCTTAGGCATCTCCGTCAGCCCATCAGTCAATTACCTTATCAATTGATGACAATCACCCAATTCAACTTCAACCGTAAAACATGCATGTTTATTCTTCTGGTTTCACACTAATGATTATTCTAATAAGTTTTTTATTGAACCTTTATTTAACTAGATAAGTCAGTTAAGAACAAATGTTTATTTACAATGACGGCCTTGTTCAGACTTGGACGACGCTGGGCCAATTGTGCGCCGCCCTACGGGACTCCCAATCATGGCCAGTTGTGATACAGCCTGCATTCGAACAAGGGTGTCTGTATTGTCGCCTCTAGCACTGATATGCAGGCCTTAGACCGCTGGAGTGGTTCAACAGCTATGTCTCTAGCTATCGTTGATCTCTCTCCATCTTTATCTTTAACTCCATCTCCATCTTTATCTCCATCTTTATCTCCATCTTTATCTCCATCTTTATCTCCATCTTTATCTCCATCTTTATCTTTATCTAAATCTTTAAATCAATCTCCATCTTTATCTCCATCTTTATCTCCATCTTTATCTCCATATTCATCTTCCTCTTTATCTCCATCTTTAACTCCATCTTTATCTCCATCTTTTTCTCCATCTTTATCCTTGTTTTTCTCCATCTCCATCTTTATCTCCAACTTTATCTTCCTCTTTATCTCCATCTTTATCTCCATCTTTATCTCCATCTTTATCTCCATCTTTATCTCCATCTTTATCTTCCTCTTTATCTCCATCTTTAACTCCATCTTTATCTCCATATTTATCTCCATCTTTAACTCCATCTTTATCTCCATCTTTATCTTTGTTTATCTCCATCTCCATCTTTATCTCCAACTTTTTCTCCATCTTTATCTGCATCTTTATCTCCATCTTTATCTTTAACTCCATCTTTATCTCCATCTATATTTCCATCTACAGTTGAAGTCGGAAGTTTAAATACACTTAGGTTGAAGTCATTAAAACTAATTTTTAATGAGTTCCACAGATTTCATGTTAACATTCTATAGTTTTGGCAAGTCGGTTAGGACATCTACTTTGTTCATGACACAAGCCATTCTTCCAACAATTGTTTACAGACAGATTATTTCACTTATAATTCACTATATCACAATTCCAGTGGGTCGGAAGTTTACATACACTAAGTTGACTCTGCCTTTAAACAGCTTGGAAAATTCCAGAAAATTATGTAATGGCTTTAGAAGCTTCTGATAGGCTTATTGACATCATATGAGTCAATTGGAGGTGTACCTGTGGATGTATTTCAAGGCCTACCTTCAAACTCAGTGCCTCTTTGCTCGACATCATGAGAAAATCAAAAGAAATCAGCCAAATTGTAGACCTCCACAAGTCTGGTTCATCCTTGGGAACAATTTCCAAACGCCTGAAGGTACCACGTTCATCTGTACAAACAATAGTACGCAAATATAAAACACCATGGGACCATGCAGCCGTAATACCGCTCAGGAAGGAGATGTGTTCTGTCTCCTAGAGATGAACATACTTTGCTGCGAAAAGTGCAAATCAATCCCAGAACAACTGCAAAGGACCTTGTGGAAACAGGTACAAAAGTATCTATATCCACAGTAAAATGAGTCCTATATCGACATGACCTGAAAGGTCGCTCAGCAAAGGAAGATGCCACTGCTCCAAAACCGCCATAAAAAATCTGCACTATGGTTTGCAACTGCACATGGAGACAGAGATCATACTTTTTGGAGAAATGTTCCTCTGGTCTGATGATACAAAAATAGAACTGTTTGGCCATAATGACCATCGTTATGTTTGGAGAAAGAACAGGGAGGCTTATCATTTCACATTCTTAAAATAAAGTGGTGATCCTAACTGACCTATGACAGGGAATTTTTACTAGGATTAAATGTCAGGAATTGTGAAACACTGAGTTTAAATGTATTTGGCCAAGGTGTATGTAAACTTCCGACTTCAACTGTATATAAACAGTACCAGTCAAATGTTTGGACACACCTACTCATTCAAGGGTTTTTCTTTATTTGTATTATTCTTTACATTGTAGAGTAAAAGTGAAGATATCAAAACTACGAAATAACACATATAGAATCATGTACTAACCAAAAAAGTGTTTAGATAGATAGGTAGGTAGGTAGGTAGGTAGGTAGGTAGGTAGGTAGGTAGGTAGGTAGGTAGGTAGGTAGGTAGGTAGGTAGGTAGGTAGGTAGGTAGGTAGGTAGGTAGGTAGGTAGGTAGGTAGGTAGGTAGGTAGGTAGGTAGGTAGGTAGGTAGGTAGGTAGGTAGGTAGGTAGGTAGGTAGGTAGGTAGGTAGGTAGGTAGGTAGGTAGGTAGGTAGGTAGGTAGGTAGGTAGGTAGGTAGGTAGGTAGGTAGGTAGGTAGGTAGATAGATAGATAGATAGATAGATAGATAGATAGATAGATAGATAGATAGATAGATAGATAGATAGATAGATAGATAGATAGATAGATAGATAGATAGATAGATAGATAGATAGATAGATAGATAGATAGATAGATAGATAGATAGATATGTACTTTATTGATCCCCCGGGGGGGAAATTTCCTTGTCAAGCAGCTACAACAAAACACAGGGCAGGTGCAAAATGCCACAACGAAAGTACACAAAAGACAGATACACGGTACACGATACATAGAGCGGCAGTATGAAAAAGTATAGAAATACAAGATATCTGGAGTGCAAAAAAAAGCTATAAAAAGACATAGCATAGTATGGGTGGTTGGCTGAATATGTACACTATACATTGGTGGATGTTGGATGGTTAACTATACTATACAGGTCGATGGCAGAGAAATACTTCAGTAGCTAAAAATGCGTATGATATGAGCGAGGGTAATAATAGTTTACTTAATAGACAGACTGGGTAAATGAACAGGTAAGTGAAAATTTTGCATGGTTAAATTAGCTGTACAGTTAAGTATACAGTTATATTTACAGATAAGTGAATACTTGCATGTTTACACAAACTGTACAGGTAAATGACAGGAAGAGATACTTTAATAGCTAAATGTGTGTATGATATCATTTGGGGTAATAATAGTAATTCCCTTAAAATACAGTCCTTAGTGCGCAGGGTTTAATTACAGACAACTGCACGTATTGCACATTCGATATACTAAAAGCAATGAGAAAAGGTGCAACTGGCAGGATACTAGTATGCATTCCTGAGTGAATGCCTACGTAGGTTAAGTCCAATAATTACTTACAATATTGCATGTGATATAATATAACAACTGTACATGAGTATGTGTATACAGACCTGTATGAATAAATAGGTCCTGAGTGGATGAGTGCTGACGGACCAGAGTTACTCACGGATGGATGCATAATTGTTAAACTAGGTCCTAGCACCCCAACAGTTCCAGATCTATGTTGCCGACGGCATGGCACCCCGGTGAGGCATTATATAGTCTAATAGCCGCCGGCAGGAAGGACCTCCTGTAGCGCTCTCTGGCACACCGTGGTGGGATCAGTCTGTGACTGAAAGTGCTCCTCTGCGTCATAACCATAGCGTGCAGAGGGTGGGTGACGTTGTCCATGATGGCCAGCAGTTTGGCCAGGATCCGTCTCTCCACCACCTCCTCTAGAGTGTCAAGGCTCATCCCCAGGACAGAGCTAGCCTTCCTGATCAGCTTATTTACCCGAGAAGCATCACCGGCTTTGATGTTTGCTCCCCAGCACACCACTGCAAAAAAGATGGCACTGGCCACCACAGACTGGTAGAAGGTATGCAGTAGTTTACTGCAGACGTTGAAGGACCTGAGCCTCCTCAGAAAGTAGAGTCGGCTCTGGCCCTTTTTGTACAGGGCCCCGGTGTTACCGGTCCATTCCAGCCTGTTGTCCATATGGACTCCCAGGAACTTGTATGACCCAACCATTTCCACATCCATCCCCTGTATAGGGACTGCAGTCAGTTGTGCCTTGGTTCTCCTGAAGTCCACCACCATCTTCTTTGTTTGTGCTCCTGTACTCCTCCTCCTGCCCACCCCTGATGCACCCTACAATAGCAGAGTCATCCGAGAACTTCTGTAGGTGGCATGTTTCAGAGTTATATCTGAAGTCTGAGGTGTAGAGGTTGAACAGGAAGGGGGACAGGACCGTACCCTGGGGGGCCCCTGTGTTGCTAACTGCCCGTTCTGACACACAGCTCTGTAGTCGCACAAATTGTGGCCTACCGGTCAGGTAGTCCGTGACCCAGGAGACTAAGGGTGCTTCCACTTTCATCCTGCTCATCTTCTCACCCAGTAGCAGGGGCTGAATGGTATTGAAGGCACTGGAGAAGTCAAAAAACATAACCCTCACAGTGCAACCTGCGTTGTCCAGGTGAGAGTAGGCCCTCTGCAGAAGGTAGATGATTGCGTCATCCACCCCGATGTTGCGCTGGTATGCAAACTGCAGGGGGTCCATTGATGAACACACCAGGGGTCTGAGGTGAGCGAGGACTAACCTTTCCAGGGTCTTCATGATGTGGGATGTTAGCGCTACAGGTCTGAAGTCATTCAGGACAGTGGTGTGTGCCTTCTTGGGCACTGGGACGAGGCAGGATGTTTTCCACAGCACAGGGACCCTTTCTAGGCTCAGGCTAAGGTTGAAAAGACGCTGGAGTATTCCACACAGTTGGTCAGCACAGACCCTCAGCACCCTTGGGCTGATGCCATCGGGGCCCGCCGCTTTCCACTGGTGTAGTCTCTCCAGCTCTCTCTTCACTTGGTTGGTGGTGAAAGCCAGCCCAGGTGGGGAGGTGGGGGGAAGGGGGGTGTTGAGGATCAGTCCAGGGGGAGCAGGGGCGGTGGTGGGGTCACTGATTGTCTCAGCAGAGGTGCTGTGAGCAAAGTGGGGGTGGGACAGCCATGAGGGTGTGTGGTCTGGGGAGCTGGAGGGGAGGTGGACAGGGCCAGTATCAAACCTGTAAAAAAATTGGTTCAGCTCATTGGCTCTGTCCTGGGTCCCCTCCGTCTGCCCACTGTTTGACTTTTTGAAGCCAGTGATATTTCTCATAACCTTCCACACCTCTCTCACCTGGCTCTGCCTCAGCTTGTCCTCCATCTTCTCCTTATAACCTCTCTTCCCCTCAGCAATCCGCAACTTCAGCTCCCTCTGGACGCATTTCAATTTGTCCTTGTCCTTGTCCTTGTCCCTCTCCTTGAAGGCCCTCTTCTTCTCATTCAGCAGGGCCTTCAGGTCGCTGGTGACCCAGGGTTTATTGTTTGGGAAACAGCGTACCTTCCTGGTGGGTACAGTGTTGTCTACACAAAAATTAATATAGTCTGTTATGCAGTCAGTGAGTCCATCAATGTCCTCCCCATGAGCCTCACAGAGCACATCCCAGTCTGTTGTTTCAAAACAGTCCTGTAGGGCCTCATTCGTCTCCGGGGACCATCTCCTAATAGTCCTGGTGGTTGCAGGCTGCTGTTGGACCAAAGGCCTGTAGAGTGGGGTGAGGTGGACAAGGTTGTGATCCGATCTACCGAGGGGAGGGAGTGCAGTGGAGTTGTATGCATCCTTCACATTAGCATATAACAAGTCCAGAGTTTTATTATTCCTGGTTGGGCACTTCACGAACTGTTTGAACGTGGGCAGCGTTGAAGAGAGAGATGCATGGTTAAAATCCCCCGAAATGGCAAAGAAGCCACTGGGATGCGCTGTCTGTAACCTCGCGATAACAGAGTGGATGACGTCACACGCTGCGTTTGCGTCAGCAGAGGGCGGGATGTAAACAATAACAGCAATGGCCGCCGTGAATTCCCTCGGTAAATAGTAGGGTCTCAGGCTAACGGCTAACAGCTCAATGTCCGGGCTACAAAACTTTTCCTTAAGAGTAATATGGTTCGGATGACACCATCTGTTGTTAACTAATAAAGCCAGCCCACCACCCTTACTCTTACTCTTACCGGAAGAGACGCGATCCCTGTCCGCTCTGATGGTCTGGAAACCGTCGATAGTAATGTTCTCTATGGGGATGTTATCGTTCAGCCAAGTCTCAGTAAAACACATTAGGCTCGTTTCACAATAAATCCTTTGTCCACGAACAAGTCCCTCCAACTCATCCATCTTGTTATGTAGAGCCCTCACATTGCCCATAATAATAGATGGTATAGCCGGCTTGTACTTGAACCTCCTCCGCTTTGCCTTACATTTCAATCCCGCCCTGCATCCACGGCGTCGTCTTTTCAATTTGTCCGGAATATCAAACTTTTCCCTGGGGAGCAGCAGCGCTGCGTGGGCTAAATCCAGGAGCTGGGCTCTGTTGTAAACAATAACAGTTGACGACTCCTGTCGACGTTCAGCTGCGATAAAATCCATCATCCTGAACTATTATAGTTCAACTGTAGCAAAATAAAACGAAAGAAAAGAGACGAAAGAAAACAAACAAAAAAAAACGAACTAAAAACAACAATTTATGCACGAACAACTGGAGCTGCTTAACAGGCGACCACTCAGGGCGGCGCGAAACAACAAATATTTTATATTTGAGATTCACTTTAAAGTTCACTTTACCCCTACCTACCTAAACATACAAATTACCTTGACTAACCTGTACCCCCCCACATTGACTCGGTACCGGTATCCCCTGTATATAGCCTCGTTACTAACCTGTACCCCCCCACATTGACTCGGTACCGGTACCCCCTGTATATAGCCTCGTTACTAACCTGTACCCCCCCACATTGACTCGGTACCGGTACCCCCTGTATATAGCCTCGTTACTAACCTGTACCCCCCCACATTGACTCGGTACCGGTACCCCCAGTATATAGCCTCGTTACTAACCTGTACCCCCCCACATTGACTCGGTACCGGTACCCCCTGTATATAGCCTCGTTACTAACCTGTACCCCCCCACATTGACTCGGTACCGGTACTCCCTGTATATAGCCTCGTTACTAACCTGTACCCCCCCACATTGACTCGGTACCCCCTGTATATAGCCTCGTTACTAACCTGTACCCCCCCACATTGACTCGGTACCGGTACCCCCTGTATATAGCCTCGTTACTAACCTGTACCCCCCCACATTGACTCGGTACCGGTACCCCCAGTATATAGCCTCGTTACTAACCTGTACCCCCCCACATTGACTCGGTACCGGTACCCCCTGTATATAGCCTCGTTACTAACCTGTACCCCCCCACATTGAATCGGTACCGGTACCCCCTGTATATAGCCTCGTTACTAACCTGTACCCCCCCACATTGACTCGGTACCGGTACCCCCAGTATATAGCCTCGTTACTAACCTGTACCCCCCCACATTGACTCGGTACCGGTACCCCCTGTATATAGCCTCGTTACTAACCTGTACCCCCCCACATTGACTCGGTACCGGTACCCCCTGTATATAGCCTCGTTACTAACCTGTACCCCCCCACATTGACTCGGCACCGGTACCCCCTGTCTATAGCCTCGTTACTAACCTGTACCCCCCCACATTGACTCGGTACCGGTACCCCCTGTATATAGCCTCGTTACTAACCTGTACCCCTTCACATTGACTCGGTACCGGTACCCCCCCACATTGACTTGGTACCCCCTGTATATAGCCTCGTTACTAACCTGTACCCCCCCACATTGACTCGGTACCGGTACCCCCAGTATATAGCCTCGTTACTAACCTGTACCCTCCCACATTGACTCGGTACCGGTACCCCCTGTATATAGCCTCGTTACTAACCTGTACCCCCCCACATTGACTCAGTACCGGTACCCCCTGTATATAGCCTCGTTACTAACCTGTACCCCCCCACATTGACTCGGTACCGGTACCCCCTGTATATAGCCTCGTTACTAACCTGTACCCCCCCACATTGACTCGGTACCGGTACCCCCTGTATATAGCCTCGTTACTAACCTGTACCCCCCCACATTGACTCGGTACCGGTACCCCCTGTATATAGCCTCGTTACTAACCTGTACCCGCCCACATTGACTCGGTACCGGTAACCCCTGTATATAGCCTCGTTACTAACCTGTACCCCCCCACATTGATTCGGTACCGGTACCACCTGTATATAGCCTCGTTACTAACCTGTACCCCCCCACATTGATTCGGTACCGGTACCCCTTGTATATAGCCTCGTTACTAACCTGTACCCCCCCACATTGACTCGGTACCGGTACCCCCAGTATATAGCCTCGTTACTAACCTGTACCCCCCCCACATTGACTCGGTACCAGTACACTCTGTATATAGCCTCGTTACTAACCTGTACCCCCCCCACATTGACTCGGTACCAGTACCCCCAGTATATAGCCTCGTTACTAACCTGTACCCCCCCACATTGACTCGGTACCGGTACCCCCTGTATATAGCCTCGTTACTAACCTGTACCCCCCCACATTGACTCGGTACCGGTACCCCCTGTATATAGCCTCGTTACTAACCTGTACCCCCCCACATTGACTCAGTACCGGTACCCCCCTGTATATAGCCTCGTTACTAACCTGTACCCGCCCACATTGACTCGGTACCGGTAACCCCTGTATATAGCCTCGTTACTAACCTGTACCCCCCCACATTGATTCGGTACCGGTACCCCCTGTATATAGCCTCGTTACTAACCTGTACCCCCCCACATTGATTCGGTACCGGTACCCCTTGTATATAGCCTCGTTACTAACCTGTACCCCCCCACATTGACTCGGTACCGGTACCCCCAGTATATAGCCTCGTTACTAACCTGTACCCCCCCACATTGATTCGGTACCGGTACCCCCTGTATATAGCCTCGTTACTAACCTGTACCCCCCCACATTGACTCGGTACCGGTACCCCCTGTATATAGCCTCGTTACTAACCTGTACCCCCCCCACATTGACTCGGTACCAGTACCCCCTGTATATAGCCTCGTTACTAACCTGTACCCCCCCACATTGACTCGGTACCGGTACCCCCTGTATATAGCCTCGTTACTAACCTGTACCCCCCCACATTGACTCGGTACCGGTACCCCCTGTATATAGCCTCGTTACTAACCTGTACCCCCCCACATTGACTCGGTACCGGTACGCCCTGTATATAGCCTCGTTACTAACCTGTACCCCCCCACATTGACTCGGTACCGGTACCCCCTGTATATAGCCTCGTTACTAACCTGTACCCCCCCCACATTGACTCGGTACCAGTACCCTCTGTATATAGCCTCGTTACTAACCTGTACCCCCCCCACATTGACTCGGTACCAGTACCCCCAGTATATAGCCTTGTTTTAGTTATTTTATTGTGTTACTTTTATTTTTGTTTTACTTTAGTTTATTTAGTAAATAATTTTATACTCTTTTTTGAACTACATTGTTGGTTAAGGGTTTGTAAGTAAGCATTTCACGGCGATGTCTGCACCTGTTGTATTTGGCGCGTGTGACAAATCAGATTTTGATTTCATTTGATCTCCTTCTTTATCTCCGTATATATCTCCAGCTTTATCTCCATATTTATCTCCATCTCCATTGTTATCTCCAGCTATATCTTTATCTCCATCGTTATTTCCATCTTTATCTCCATCACTATTTCCATCTTTATCTTTATCTCCATCTTTATCTCCATCTTTATCTCCATCGATATTTCCATCTTTATCTTTATCTCCATCTTTATCTCCATCATTATTTCCATTTTTATCTTTATCTTTATCTCCATCGTTATTTCCATCTTTATCTGTATCTCCATCTTTATCTCCATCAATATTTCCATCTTTATCTTTATCTCCATCTTTATCTCCATTGTTATTTCCATCTTTATCTCCATTGTTATTTCCATCTTTATCTCCATCATTATTTCCATCTTTATCTCCATCGATATTTCAATCTTTATCTCCATCGTTATTTCCATCTTTATCTTTATCATCTTTATCTCCATCGATACTTCCATCTTTATCTTTATCTCCATCTTTATCTCCATTGTTATTTCCATCTTTATCTCCATCATTATTTCCATCTTTATCTCCATCGTTATTTCCATCTTTATCTTTATCATCTTTATCTCCATCGATATTTCCAACTTTATCTCCATATTTTCTCCATTTTTATCTTTATCTTTATCTCCATCGTTATTTCCATCTTTATCTGTATCTCCATCTTTATCTCCATCAATATTTCCATCTTTATCTTTATCTCCATCTTTATCTCCATTGTTATTTCAATCTTTATCTCCATCGTTATTTCCATCTTTATCTTTATCATCTTTATCTCCATCGATATTTACAACTTTATCTCCATATTTTCTCCATCATTATTTCCATCTTTATCTTTATCTCCATCTTTATCTCCATCGTTTTTTCCATCTTTATCTCCATCAATTTTTCCATCTTTATCTCCATCGTCATTTCCATCTTTATCTTTATCTCCATCATTATTTCCATCGTTATCTCCATCTTTATCTCCATCGTTATCTCCAGCTTTATCTCCATCTTAATCTCCATCTTTATCTTTATTTCCATCTTTATCTCCAGCTCCATCTCCATCTTAATATCCATCTTTATCTCCATGTCATGTTGTTATATTTTCTTGTGGATGTGCTGCCTTCAACCCAAGCTGCTTTCAAAATGGCACCCTATTCCCTATATACTGTATAGTGCACTACTTTTGACCAGAGCCCAATAGGGTCGGCAGGTAGCCTGGCGGTAGGAGCTTTGGGCCAGTAACCAAAATGTTGCTGCATCGAATCCCCGAGCTAAAAATCTGTCGTTCTGACCCTGAGCAAGGCAGTTAACCCACTGTTCCCCAGACGCCGATGACGTGGACATGTCGAATAAGGCAGCCCCCTGCACCTCTCTGATTCAGAGGGGTTGGGTTAAATAGGGTGCCATTTCAGCCGTAGCCCAGGTTACGTGGTGTTCTATGGGAAGTGTCATGGTGCTGTTATAAATAGACCCTCTTAGTGAGCTGAATCGATTAATTACACGTTAAGACCCATCGAGTGGTTGTTTGAGAGGCTAGAGAAGAGCCATTAGAATTCCACTGCTGTCATGCACACAGGCAGGCACACACACAGACACACACCCAGAAACCAACACACCAACGCGCGCACACACATCAATGTACCCACACACATACACTAACGAATACTCTACCGAACACACACTCACAAAGAAAGCTAACTCACACACAAACACACGCACACCCTTCACATTCGATACGCATGGCATGTAGAGCTGAGAGGTTTCTGAGTGGCTGAATAAAAGACACCACCTGCCTCAATTAGTGAGAGGAGAAAGAGAGAATAAAAGAGAGGGAAAGATAGACAGAGTGTTGGAGAGGAATATGAAGAGAGTGAGAGTGGTTGGAGAAAGAGTCTCTCTCAGGGAGAGAGAGAGAGAGAGAGAGAGAGAGAGAGAGAGAGAGAGAGAGAGAGAGAGAGAGAGAGAGAGAAGGAGGGATAGAAGACTAGCACAGATGTGTTTGTTGTGGTTTTGGCTTCAGTCCTTCTTGGACGACCACCATTTAGTGAATGGATGTTTCTTCAACCAATCTTGGTCATATCATCTTGCAAGACATGATACTGTATCATTTGGCTTTGTCTCTGTCCGCCATGGTTGTCAACGTTGTAAGCACTCGCTCAGACCTCCTCTTCCCTCCACTCCTCATGCCTCTTCTCCCCCAAACTTATCTCAACTGTCCTGTCTGCTCGTTACATCTTTCTCCTCCGTTAGCAGCATGGTACAGTCCGCTTGCTCTGTTTGACGCTATAGTGAGTGTAGTGTTTGGCAATGGGCTGCAGTAGCTCCTCCACAGCTCCAGAGTAGAGAGAGAGAGAGAGCGAGAGAGAGACAGACAGACAGACAGACAGACAGACAGACAGACAGACAGACAGACAGACAGACAGACAGACAGACAGACAGACAGACAGACAGACAGACAGACAGACAGACAGACAGACAGACAGACAGACAGACAGACTATGTACACATAACATCATTAATTCAAGAAGAGGAAGAGAGAAACTAAGAAAGAGGGATCTTCTGTCAGGATGCCTTTATCTTATGAAAGTATGTACGTCCGCATGTGTGTGCGTGCTTGAGTGTGTGATCCACTTTATATGGCAGTTATGTAAATTGGTCTGCTGCAGATGAGGGGAGAGCAGAGAGGTAAGAAGCCCAGCTCGAGCGCTCAGGACTGGGGTAGAGCGGGACAGAGCCTCCCCTGTTCTCCCATACACCAACTGGGACAGGGTATTAAGAATGGGGATTGTCTCTCTCTCTTTCTCTCTCTCTCTCTCTCTCTCTCTCTCTCTCTCTCTCTCTCTCTCTCTCTCTCTCTCTCTCTCTCTCTCTCTCTCTCTCTTTCTCTCTCTTTCTCTCTATCAAAGACACACGTAGACCCCCCCTCACACATTCACACACTTACAACACAAACACATCTCTCTCATCACACACATACACACACAAACACAGCAGAGAGCTCTGGTATCAAGCCTAATTCATAGAGGGTGACATGTGTTTTCCCCTTCCTAATTGAGATGTATTACACCTCTCACACAACTAAAACATGTTCTGCCTCTGAGCTGATCAGCCCTGTCTGGGGAACCAGTCTCATCACTGACACACAGCCCACCATCAAGCTTAGCTCAAATGGAACTATTAGGCTGCTTTATCTTCTATTACAGTTTCATATTCAGAGTGGAAAAACATCAGCTCTTTGCTAATAACTCTTACAGGAAAATGGCTGCTCATTGGCACAGGCGATTAGATAGTGAAGCTACTAGGATGGGAAAAGCAAGTACATCACCTCCACAATAATATATGCATTGGTTGAAGCTCAATATTAAATTGAAATACACTGAACAAAAATATATCAATTAAATTCAAGGGGCTTTATCTCTCTCTCTCTCTCTCTCTCTCTCTCTCTCTCTCTCTCTCTCTCTCTCTCTCTCTCTCTCTTTCTCTCTCTCTCTCTCTCGCTCTATTTCTCTCTCCATATTGGGCTGTGGTAGTTAATGAATAGCAGCAGTGCCGGATCAATTATCCCATCATCAGGAGGGTTTTGTTCAGCTAATCTAGCAGTCAACACCTGTTTGATGGAGGACTGTGGTCCGGATCACGTGTGGTGGTCGTGGGGGCGCGGTGGGGGTCGTGGGGGCGCGGTGGGGGTTGGGGGGGCGCAGTGGGGGTCGTGGGGGCGCGGTGGGGGTTGGGGGGGCGCAGTGGGGGTCGTGGGGGCGCGGTGGTGGTCGTGGGGGTCAGGGGATTCATGTTCATAGATGTACTTCAACCTACTGCCGCTGAAACAAACAAGTCAAACCATGCAAAACTACAAAGTGTGCAAACCAAGTCCAGGTCCAGTACATGAGTTACTCTGCATTTCAGAGTCTGAGGAGAGGAGGGACATCTGCCTAAGATTCTCCTTCTCAAGGAACCCAGAGAACCTAATCAAGGGTGACTTGACATTGCTTCAAGGGTGTGTTTGACATTGTGTGTGTGGTCTGGTGGTGTGTGTATGTGTGTGTGTGCACAAGGAAAACGCAACGAGCAGACAGGATGGTTGAGATGAGTTTGGGGGAGAAGCAGCACGAGGAGTGGAGGGAAGAGGAGGTCTGAGCGAGTGCTTACAACGTTGACAACCATGGCGGACAAAGACAACCATGGACAGAGACAACCATGGATAGAGACAACCATGGACAGAGACAACCATGGCGGACAGAGACAACCATGGACAGAGACAACCATGGATAGAGACAACCATGGCGGACAGAGACAACCATGGACAGAGACAACCATGGACAGAGACAACCATGGACAGAGACAACCATGGACAGAGACAACCATGGACAGAGATAACCATGGACAGAGATAACCATGGACAGAGACAGCCATGGTGGACAGAGAGAACCATGGACAGAGATAACCATGGACAGAGATAACCATGGACAGAGACAACCATGGACAGAGACAACCATGGTGGACAGAGAGAACCATGGACAGAGACAACCATGGACAGAGACAACCATGGACAGAGATAACCATGGACAGAGATAACCATGGACAGAGATAACCATGGACAGAGACAACCATGGTGGACAGAGACAACCATGGACAGAGATAACCATGGACAGAGACAACCATGGTGGACAGAGAGAACCATGGACAGAGACAACCATGGACAGAGAGAATAACATACAGAAGTAGAGTAATGGGATGACAGAGAGAGGCGGAGAGGACAGAGAGGCAGAGAGAGAGAGAGGTTATAGGCCAAGGACTACAGTATATGTGAGCGACCGCTTAGATTCAGTCTTATGTAGCAACATTTGAAATTGTGCTTTTTACTTTTTATAAAAGCAGAGACACAGAGTTACAAAATGATATATCATACACTGCATTTGAGGAACAATGGAAAAGTATTTCTGCTTTGAAGTTGATAAACTTGTAATCAATCCTAATTGGATCCTAATTGGTATGTCAAATGTTATGTTCCTTTTGATGACATAAAAGGCCCTTCTTGCCTTGTCTCTCAGATCGTTCACATCTTTTTGGAAGTTACCTCTGGCGCTGATGTTTAGGCTGAGGTGTGTATAATTATTTTGTGTGCTCTAGGGCAACGGTGTCTAGATGGATTCTAATTCTTTCCAATGTGTCAAGTAATTGTATTTTGTTTACTCATGATTTGGTTGTGTGTTTGTGTTGTAAGTGTGTGAATGTGTGAGGGGGGTCTACGTGTGTCTTTGATAGAGAGAAGAGAGAGAGAGAGAGAGAGAGAGAGAGAGAGAGAGAGAGAGAGAGACAGAGACAGAGAGAGAGTGTGAGCCCAGACATTCCTTTCCCCACGGCCCTGTGGAAAGAAATGTCTGCTTTCACTGCTTTTTAGATGATTCTCTACAGTATACAGTAAAACAGTTTGTTTTATTCTCTACAGTATACTCATTTTTTTTGTCACATAAACTGAAATTAGGCAAACTATTCAGATTTCAGAAACGAGGAAATGGCTAGTGCACTTTAATTACGTACATTAATTCCCCTGGTTGCCGTTCTCTTGTTTTCTCCCGGCCGATAATGCATGTGTCCCTTGCTGCATTGATTCATGTGTCCTAATCTTAATCTGGGCCAGCCCATGCGGCCACATCCATCTGAGTAATGCAACTGTGGAATACTGTAAATCAGCCATCATATGGGCCAGTCGGGTGGATTGGCCCTGCCAGCTGGCTAACACACACTCCCCTTCCACAATTTAACTCTTCAATCACTAGGTCACACAACCTTTGTTTTTGTGATTCATCTTAGTTTCTAACTGACTACTCGAAGACTTACCTATTGCTGGTGGGCAGAAAGGGATTCAGATAAACAGTATTATTTGATTTCAGGATGATATGTTTTTTAGGTTTAAACAAATTATTTGTCATGTGAGCACAGAATAGACAGCGGGAGAAAAAGTTACATCGGTATGTGGTTGTTTCTCTTCATTAACTTTGGAGCAGAGGCTGGGAGCCACCCCCTCATCCTTTAATGATGGAGTAATCCAATCGAGTCTTGTTTAAAGAGTTTTCTGTGCCTCTCTGGCTTCTTACTAATGACAGTCACACGGTTTGTTGTTGTCACAGAGACGACCTGTCAGCATTAGACTTTCTTCTGAAACAATAAGCTTGGGGATTTGTCAAACGCAAAAAAACAAGAGAAAAGGGAGAAAGACGAGAGAGAAGAGAGAAAAGTAGATGGGGAAGGGTGAGAGGAACCAGTACCTTTACAGAGGGATCCTCCTCTGGGTTAAATAGTCAGACCTAGCGAGCCGATCCCCGAGCGTAACGTCTAATTAGTGCGTTCAGAGACACCTGATCTCGTCACACGGGGGAATATTCTTGGCACTCTATACCTCCCGGATACCAGCCTTTGAATAATTGGCTTATTTTCCTTATTCTTCTCCTTCATTCTCTCCTTCTACTTCTCCCCCTCTCTCCCTCTGCCTCTCCCCCTTTTCCTCTCTCTCCGTGCTCCGTTCGCTCCCAGCTATGTGTTTGAGTGTGGCTGACATCTCCCCGAAAGGAGGCCGCTCCAGAACACGCTCCAAATGAATCCCCCGACCCCTTAGCCTCTATGCAATTAAATTCCTTCAGGGCGTACGCACAGAGACCTGTAGCACATCACCCAAATGCCCCCATCAGACACACTCTCTCTCCCTCTCTCTCTCTCATCTCTCAGATGTTAAGTATCTCTACTCTGCTTTTACCAAAGCAAGTTTCCTCCTACATGTAGACTCTAAACTGTTTTTACAGTGTTGTCCATTTGTGCTGCTCTCCAGAGAGTGAAAACAGAGAGAGAAAACAGAGAGAGAAAACAGAGAGAGAAAACAGAGAGAGGAAACAGAGAGTGGAAACAGAGAGAGGAAACAGAGAGAAAAAACAGAGAGTGGAAACAGAGAGAGGAAACAGAGAGAGGAGAACAGAGAGTGGAAAACAGAGAAAGAAAACAGAGAGGAAATCAGAGAGAGAAAACAGAGAGAGGAGAAGACAGAGAAAACAGAGAGAGAAAACAGAGAGTGGAGAACAGAGAGTGGAGAACAGAGAGAGGAAACAGAGAGAGGAAACAGAGAGTGGAGAACAGAGAGTGGAGAACAGAGAGAGGAAACAGAGAGAGGAAACAGAGAGAGGAAACAGAGAGAGGAAACAGAGAGAGGAAACAGAGAGAGGAAACAGAGAGAGGAAACAGAGAGAGGAAACAGAGAGTGGAGAACAGAGAGAGGAAACAGAGAGAGGAAACAGAGAGAGGAGAACAGAGAGAGGAGAACAGAGAGTGGAGAACAGAGAGAGGAGAACAGAGAGAGGAAACAGAGAGAGGAGAACAGAGAGTGGAGAACAGAGAGTGGAGAACATAGAGAGGAAACAGAGAGAGGAAACAGAGAGTGAAGATCAGAGAGAGGAGAACAGAGATAGAAAATCTATCTTTAAACATACCCTCTCTCGTTTAACATCCCCTCTTCTCTCGTTACTGCCATCTGTTGTTCACTGGGCCTGGGGTGTGTTTGTGTGTGCGTATGTCTGTGTGAGTTTGAATGGGCGTGTATGTGAGATGTGTGTTATGCCTGTGTTCCTTGTTCGCTCCATGCCTGCAGGCCTGTTAGACTGTCTGTCTCTGTCTGTATTCCAGCAGACATACTGGTAACTGAGGGGTAAGCAGGTGATTCCACACAGGCTCTTGGTGTCTCATCCCTCCAATAGACTTCCAGAAACTGGTAGAATCTATGCCAAGGTGCATTCGAGCTGTTCTGTTGCTTCGTAGTGACACAACACCCTATTAAGACACTTTATGTTACACAGGAGGTTGGTGGCACCTTAATTAGGGAGAATGAGCTTGTGGTAATGGAATCAAATACATCAAACACATGGTTTCCAGGTAGAAAAAAAATTAAGAAAAAAAGAAGACGGGGAAGCGCTGCTAAGGTACACAACAGTAGGTTTTGGTAGACAGAAGCCTATAAGGTACACAACAGTAGGTTTTGGCAGACAGAAGCTTATAAGGTACACAACAGTAGGTTTTGGCAGACAGAAGCCTATAAGGTACACAACAGTAGGTTTTGGCAGACAGAAGCCTATAAGGTACACAACAGTAGGTTTTGGCAGACAGAAGCCTATAAGGTACACAACATTAGGTTTTGGCAGACAGAAGCTTATAAGGTACACAACAGTAGGTTTTGGCAGACAGAAGCTTATAAGGTACACAACAGTAGGTTTTGGCAGACAGAAGCTTATAAGGTACACAACAGTAGGTTTTGGCAGACAGAAGGTGTAAATTGGTCATAAAAGGACCAATGCAGTATTCATATAATTAATTAAAATGCCTTTATTTGTATGACATGTTCCATTTGAACATTTTGAGCTATACAAATAAAGATATTTTAATTAATTATATGAAGTGTGCCTTGGTCCTCCTGGTTTCCAGGTGTTTGATGCCATTCCTTTTGCTCAGTTCCGTCCCTTATTATGAGTCATTGTCTCCTCAGCAGCCTCCACTGTTAGATTGGTGTTTTTCTTTATTTTGTCAGTTAACATTTACGTTGAGCCTCGGGACCAGACACACAAACACACCAATAATAGTCACTGAACACAGAGAGAAACAGAGTAAAAACCAGGATGAGTTTTGGTGATTCTCACTGGTCAATACACAGTGGCATATTTTACACTTCAGATTAGGGTTGCAAAGGGTCGGAAACTTTCCAGGAAATATCCGTAATTTTCCCGTAATTTTTCAATGGGATGTTAATCCCTGGAATTTTGGGGAACTTTGCTTTAATTCATTAAAAAAAGTTAGCTTATTAAAATGCACTTTTTTTGTGGGATACACATAAGGCAATTCTAGGTCTTGTGGCATATTTTGATTAAACTATCCCCAACTTGTTAACAATTTCTGCTAGTTAGTTTTTGCTACCATGATGGTTTTAGCTTGCTTGAGCCTGCTAACTGAGGACTGTTAATTCACCTTTTTCCATACATGTTTCATTTTAAAACATTTAATCGAACTGCTTAACTATTTATCTGTACTTTTTTAAACTAATTTTTTTCTTATCTTTACAGGAAAATGCCACAGGCACTATCTGATGTGTGGAGACATTTCACTGCAGCTAATGTTGAAGGAAAAACTGCGTACATTTGCAAATACTGTGCCAAATCATATGTGAAGAATGCAACAAAGTTGCAGAATCATCTGGCCAAGTGCAAAAAGTTCCCTCAGCGCTCACAACAAGCAACCTCTGACAAAAGTCCCTCTACTTCTATTTGAGGTGAAAATGATGAATCAGACACCTTATCGATAGCAACAGCACATGGTCCTCCTGGAATCAGAAGTTTTTCTGACTCAATGGAGGAACATAGTCAGAGATATGCTGATGAATATCTTGCTCAATCTGTGTATGCAACTGGTTCACCACTGATGCTCACAGGCAATGTGTATTGGAAGATATTTCTGAATGTTCTTCACCCAGAATACACCCCTCCAACCAGATATGCTTTATCTACTCATTTGCTGGATGCAGAGTTCAACAGAGTTCAAGTGAAGGTCAAGCAAATCATAGCGAATGCAGACTGTATTGCAATCATCTCTGATGGGTCGTCGAATGTTTGTGGGCAAGGAATAATTAAGTACATCATCTCCAACCCTCAACCAGTATTCTACAAGAGCACAGACACAAGGGACAACAGACACACCGGTCTCTACATTGCAGATGAGCTGAAGGCTGCTTGGTCTAAAGTGGAAGAGTCCTACCCTCACATCACACCCATTGGCTGTGCTGCTCATGCATTGAATCTGCTCCTCAAGGACATCATGGCACTGAAAACAATGGATACACTCTACAAGATAGCCAAGGAAATGGTTAGTTATGTGAAGGCTCAAGTTATAGCAGCAATCTACCTCACCAAGCAAAGTGAGAAGAATGAGAGCACCATTCTTTTAGCGAGGTAAACTGTGGAGGAAAGAAAGAAACCCAAGAAAAAAATGTTAATTTCAACGGCTTACACGCAAATGATGAAAGACAATTATTTTGGTGTTATTTCCTTTGTCTCTTTTGTATCCTATAGAAAATGAACTCTCTTAAAGAACAATCAACTCATATGCATAAGGGACATGTGTGTGAATGGAGGAAGGGAGGGGGTGGGACTGTATTCCCCAGAACGTTCGTTCTCTCCAACTCACTAAGCAGGAATAATGAGTTCTTGTTAGTCCCAGGAAGGGAATATCAATATCTTCTCCCAGTTCCCACTTCATACCACCATGTTAAAGCATGATTTGTCAATTACCACAGTACTAAGTACCTTACTTTACCACCCCACCCCCCACACTTCTCACTCCTCCTCCACTACTCATAATGGCATAGTAATTTACTAATTCATTTTGAGGGTTAGTGTCTTTATTTGATGAGCTGTTTCATTAATTGAGAGAAAAATACATTCAGCTTGATTACTCAATTATTACCCGCCCCCCTTAAATCCCAGACCCCTCCCTCTATGCATTTTATGCTTCTCTAATATTTTAATGTCAGTAGTAATACTGTTAATGATGAACTCCACATTATGTTTCAAATCATAAGACTAAAAAGCATGAAGATCGTAAGAATTCTTCAGATCATAAGAATACTCAAAATATTATTAAAATGTTAGATTATTAAGCTTTAGTAACATTGGCAGTTTGAAGTGACTGATTTATGATTAAAATCTGTTCTTTTTCCTGCAGTCTGAACAGTAAAAAAGCACATGGAATCAGATATTTCAAGCCACGTTTCAAACCACCTTTTTAGGTGTTTGAAATCATATTTAAATCTGATTCCTGGCCATTCGACTTGTGCTGAACAGTCAAATTTGATTTATTTGCCCTCAAGTGGTTTTTAGACAGTTGTTTGGCATATCTTGTTACTTTCTAGCTACTCTGTTGACAGTTTTGACAAGAACATGTTGTAGCTAACTGGCTTGTTAATTGTTTACAAACAATTTAGTGAAATCTACATAGATAGCTAGTTGACTGCTGTGGCTAGCCATCTTATCCTTTTTAGGTGTATGTGTTCTTACACTATAATTATAAACATTCAAAGCAACTTTTCCCATGGCAGGTATAATTGTCACCTTAGCTTGCTACATAACTTCTAAGTGAAAGGAAGCAGGAGCACCACCACCAATGAGTCTACACCACTGCGCACACACCTACCGTTACTATGACAACTAGCATAGCCATGCCAGCAAATGACTGCTGTCTGAACAAACACACATTTGATTTGAGTCCTCAGATACAACAGAGATCCTTCAAGAAGGTACAACACGAGGGGTTTAATTAAATATAAATCGTCCATCTCTGGACAGTGGCGAGTGCTCTCTGTCCTGTCATTGGCTAGTTCCACTCTGCTCTGTCCTGTCATTGGCTAGTTCCACTCTGCTCTTTCCTGTCATTGGCTAGTTCCACTCTGCACTGTCCTGTCATTGGCTAGTTCCACTCTGCTCTTTCCTGTCATTGGCTAGTTCCACTCTGCTCTGTCCTGTCATTGGCTAGTTCCACTCTGCTCTTTCCTGTCATTGGTCAGTTCCTCCTACCTCTGTGTGTTTACCTGGGCTGCGTTCAGTGCTAAAAAAACGGTGTGCAACATTCAATTAAGTGGAAACGATGCAGTTCTGAGCGACAAGTTGAAAAACAGGGATAATATCATTTGTTTGTCTATTAAAACAACATCAAATTGATCAGAAATACAGTGTAATGTTGTAAATGACTATTGTAGCTGGAAACTGGTGATTCTTTATGGAATATCTACATAAGCGTACAGAGGCTCATTATCAGCAACCATCACTCCTGAAAAAGCCATATCTCAGACTGGCCAATAAAAAGAAAAGATTAAGATGGGCAAAAGAACACAGACACGGGACAGAGGAAGATATGGCATTTTCTTTGCATCTCTGCCTAGAAGGCCAGCATCCCGGAGTCGCCTCTTCACTGTTGGCGTTGAGACTGGTGTTTTGAGGGTACTATTTAATGAAGCTGCCAGTTGAGAACTTTCCTTCATTTCTCAGAACAAGAATACACTGACGAGTTTCAGAAGAAAGTTATTTGTTTCTGGCCATTTTGAGCCTGTAATCAAACCCACAAATGATGACGCTCCAGATACTCAACTAGTCTAAAGAATGGCAGTTTTATTGTTTCTTTAATCAGCACAACAGTTTTCAGATGTGCTAACATAATTGCTAAGTGTTAAACTTGAATTAGCTAACACAACGTGCCATTGGATCACAGGAGTGATGGTTGCTGATAATGGGCCTCTGTAAGCCTATGTAGATATTCAATAAGAAATCTGCCATTTCCATCTACAATAGTCATTTACAACATTAACAATGTCTACACTGTATTTCTAATCAATTTGATGTTATTTTAATGGACAAAAAATGAGCCTTTCTTTCAAAAACAAGGACATTTCTAAGTGACCCCAAACTTTTGAAAGGTAGTGTATATTATCTTTAAAAAAAAGATATATATATATATATATATATATATATATATATCTTGTCAACATCTTACTTTCAAAATCTTAGCTAGTAGTCATCATCATAAATCAAGTCGACAGTCTACTGGCAAATCCTTGTCATATGAAGATAAATAATTAAGATAAATTATAGATCAAACGTATCGGTGCTCATCGGCCATCGGACATAAACATTACACAACAAGTTGGAAATCGCAAATTCAACAATGAGTGGTTTGGAAGGAATCGGTGACAGTGGCTGACTGCAAGCATTGCAACTGCGAAGTCGGGAAATGGGACAAGGAAAATGGGAATTGTAAATCCAGCCTCTTTCTCTTTCTTTGATGACAAAGGACCGCCGCGTCACCTTCCTGTTCAAGTGAGCACAGCATGACAAGGTGAGCCCAAAAATGTATTGTATGCTGCTGCAAAAATTATGTAAGATGCCAGGGAGATATGTATACTGTATCTAAGAAAGTAATACTAAGTGTATGTTGTGTAGTAAGCTGTTAGTAGCCCATGAGCCTCACCCTAATAATTTGGTCTATTTTCACATCTTAATTTCGCTACTGTTCTGACTTGGTGTTGCACATGTAGCCTATAACCTATTTTTGAGAAATGTAATCATCGAATATTGTACGTTTTTTCATTGTCTGCTTGTATGCCCCCTTTATTTATCCTACGGTTCTGACTTGGTGTACAGGGAGAACACTATAAGAACGGCCCATGTTCTGAATTCTGTTGCTGTACATTTCAAAAGTGCTGAACAAATAGTTATACTGACTAGTCCGTCCTAGCTCGCTCATTAATGTCTTAATCTAAATTACGGATTGCCTCTTGTCCGCTTGTCATCCCCTTATGCCATAGTTTGTACATCTCAATTGTCCGTAGAAACCACATTTGTTTAAGCAAGTCAGCCATATCAGCTATGTTTAATAAGGCAGTAAATGAGGCTGAATGAACTGTTTCGCTGCCAGACAAGGATCCGCTGATAGCCAGGTGTAGCAGTGGTAAGATGTTGGGACTGCTGTTGGGACAGCTTTATGTCGGCCCTAACAGTTTGTGGGAACCGTTTGTCACCGTTATAGTGCAATTAATGTATTGTTTAGTGTTGTGTTGTGTAGTGGCTTAGCCAGCAATCGACACTGTTGTTGCGTTTGTGAGTCAGACACTTCTCACAGCAAATACATGTTTGGTATAAAGATTGGTGCTGCGGACACAATAGACAAATCCTAGTTCTCAGTGATCCTGAGCATGGTTTGACATCATCAACAATACAAGCCTAAAATCAATAGTCATGGTAGCTTCAGTGGAGAAAACCTCCAGCTATGTTATATAAGGTTACATGCATGGGGCTAATATAAACCTAAAGGTTTAGTAGAACAAATATGACATGACGTTGATTTAATTCAATATTTTCCAGAGCCAAATAGGCGTGCTATTCCCGGGTTAAACCAATAAGGGAAAAGTCAATAAATTGTATGGAAGACAAAAAGACAAAAGAAGAAGAAACAACTCTTCCTTAAATCATTGCGTTCTTGTAGAGTTCATGTAATATTTAAATAAGCTTTCGTGTTTCCTATGAAATAGAAAACTAAACAGACTAATGTCAACATTCCTTAGATGTTGAAATAATTAGTAACTAAAATGTGACTAAAATAACGTGGCTTCTGCTTCACCTGTCATACTTTCCTCTCTCCTACATGTACTTTTATAAGTGATTAGCATAAAGGAACTTCTAGTGGTCTTAACCTACTTACAGAAAACTCCAAAAAACATCCGTGTTGACATGGTAAGAATTGCCCCAGGCAACACAAGCTGCCACTGAGTGCAATTCATTACCCACAGCCAAACCGTTTCAAATCCACAGCTACTGTATGTGTGGTAGTGGAATGTTGTGTGTTTTTCAGTGGGAGTCTGAGTGTGTTTCTTCCTCTGTGTGACGGGTAGGTTCATTTAAGAAAATAAATATCTCCACCTCTAAATATCATGACCTTATTATCTAATGGACAATGGCATATTTATTGGAGAGGAAAAAATAATAATTGCAACGGTTATCAGAGTTTGAATTGTATAAAGGCAATTCCTGACTATCACTACACATAATTATGCTGTTGATTTGCTTGGTACAGCATAGGGATGACTACCCCATTCACAGACGCTAACTGCTTTAGTGCCTATTGACGATAGTATTTTCTGACCGGAGGAGTTTTCTTAAGAGCCTTGCGCTTGCTATTAACATTTTTGGAAACATAAGGAACGTGTCTTTCATATCAGAGATAAATAATTTTCTAAAAAGAAAAGATGAAATTACTACACACATGTATAGGGTTAGGATTCACACAAACTCATATTTCCATGTTACAGAGCTTGTTTTTCGGAAAACAGACACAAGACACCTGTGCTATTTAGCTACCTGTGTCTCCGAACACCTGAGTGCAAATAAACTGAAGACGGGCGACACAAACGTGTTGTCACTGAAGAATACTGCCGGCTGCAACTGTGTTAAAACCGGTTTAAACAGTTTCACAGTAAGTGTGTATTTTGCACTTGTACATTTATTTTGATGTGATATGAAAGTAGAGGGATTTATGTTTCCAGAACCCTACCGCAATGAGAGAATCGATTCACATTTTGTTTTGGCTTCCAGAGCCAATTCACCTTTAAACAGAACATGTAAGGTCCTTGGACAATAAGGAGTAACGATAGACTCCTTTAGTCCAATATTGGGCTAATAGATTACTTATATCGTTAGACATTGTAGAGTATTTAAACTTAAGCTAGCTGTTAGCTGTTGTATCTCTTCACTCATACGTAGAGCATCAATATTTCCCTCAACAGTCTTTAAACACCAGAGGGAATGTTCCTCTTCAATAGCAGCTGTCAGCTGTTCCCAACCACTGATTCAGACACAGTTCTAAACAACTGATTAGCTGCTACTGTAATTGTTTCTTATCCAAGTGTGGTTAGATAATGGCTATCATGGATGGGAAGGAGTAATTATGTCGCCATTCTCCCTGATTGTCGCCAACATTACAGCAATAAAGCTTTAAATCTGTGCTATTATGATTATTGCAGAACAATTATGTTTTATTTCAGGCCTCAAGGACGAGTCTGGAGGGATTGTACTGTAAGAGGATGCGTGTACAAGGAGACGTTGTTTTTTAAGTCACATAAATGAAAAGCAGTAGTGCAGTGGTTGGATTTTCCCCGTTATTACAATGTGGTATTGAAGTCGAGAGAGGTGGACACTCAAGCTGCGGTTTGAAAAAGACGCCAAGGCTAAAGAGAAAAATAATGAATAAGAGCTGAGGTAATTTTAAACGATTTTTGTTATTTGCTGTGCCAGCGGGAGAGTGTGTGCCTACTTCTTTGTCATGAAGTTTGCTGCGGTATTGGGTTCTTTCATAGCACTTCTCTGATGTTGAACGGATTCTGCCTGTTTAAAGGTTACATCAACTATCTACAGTTGCTTCTATTCAACAGGAAATGTCAAGGAGGAATTATTCTGTACAAACACCTGGCAAAAACTGCTTAAACGGTGAACTTATATGACTTGCGTGTGTTCACTTATTCAACCCCTGTTAGCGGCGGGGAATTGGAAGATTTATGGTCTAGCATTAGTAGGGGGAAATTTAATCAGCATGATTATGGTTATGAGCAGGAAGTGGCATATGACTGTGGGGGTGCTGTTTCCTCTTCTCTTTGGGCCGATGACCCCTGTGATTCATCACATAAAGCTCTGATTCTACTCTGCTTCTTTTCATGACACACACAGGGTGAAAGGTCACAGATAAGCTAATAAGGAAGAGCAGACAACTGCAGATCCTCATGGAGCTCATTGAGTAGAGATAGAAGGCTCATTGTTCTCAAATGTCTGGAACGCATTTCTCTGGTCTGGTCTGTCAGGGGTGGAGGGTGGAGGAATCGCTTCTCTATGGGGGTTGTGCTGAGCAGGACCATAAACAGGATTTGAGTTTTGGGCAAACGCATAACCTATTAGCGACACAATTGTGATGGTATGCCCCCTGAAAGTGGGGAAATATGAAAATGTAGTAGCATCAGCGACTGTTCAATCAGTTGTAATGACGAATTGCACAAAATCATCAACTCTTTACATAGATATCTCTTTTCTGAAATTACATAGTATTCACATTTACACTACTGATCAAAAGTTTACCCGCAAAACACCAGTCTCAACTTCAACAGTGAAGAGGCGACTCCGGGATGCTGGCCTTCTAGGCAAGTTGCAAAGAAAAAGCCATATCTCAGACTGGCCAATAAAAAGAAAAGATTAAGATGGGCAAAAGAACACAGACACTGGACAGAAGAAGATATGGCTTTTTCTTTGCAACTAGGCAATGCACAATCATTGGACAATAAATGAGACGATATACGATCACGAATATCCTACCTGTCACGTTCGGGTGTGTAGAGAGACCAAGGCGCAGCGTATCGATAGTTCGACATGTTTATTAAACTAAATGACGAACCATACAAAATAATAAATGATAATAATAAAGATGACACACGTAGCACGACACGAGACAATATACAACATAACAATGAACCACGCATTAGCAATGGAACATGCACATATAAGTAGAATCCCTAATTAGAGGTAATGCCTAGCAGCTGCCTCTAATTAGGGATCCCACACACAACACCACAGAAGTAGAAATACTAGATCTGCCAGACTCTGACCATAGAACTATAGAGAATCAAAGCAACCCACTAGTCCAGAAAATGACCATGGTGGGGCAAAAGACTCAGGCCATGGAGCGGGGCAAATAACCGGGCCAGGACTGGGCACCGGTGTAACAGGCGACTCCGGCCATATAAAGGGGCAACCCACCAGTCCTAGAAATGACCATGGTGGGGAAAAAGGCTCAGGCCATGGAGCGGGGCAAATAACCGGGCCAGGACTGGGCACCGGTGTGGCAGGCGACTCCGGCCATATAAAGGGGCAACCCACCGGTCCTGGAAACAACAATGGTGGGGAAATAAGTTCAGGCCATGGAGCGGGGCAAATAACCGGGCCAGGACTGAGCACCGGTGTGGCAGGCGACTCCGGCCATATAATCATCACGGGAGGCTCCGGGCTGTCGAGCGTCACGGGAGGCTCCGGGCTGTCGACCGTCACGGGAGGCTCCGGGCTGTCGACCGTCACGAGAGGCTCCGGGCTGTCGACCGTCACGAGAGGCTCCGGGCTGTCGACCGTCACGAGAGGCTCCGGGCTGTCGACCGTCACGAGAGGCTCCGGGCTGTCGACCGTCACGAGAGGCTCCGGGCTGTCGATCATCACGAGAGGCTCCGGGCTGTCGACCATCACGTGAGGCTCCGGGCTGTCGATCATCACGAGAGGCTCCGGGCTGTCGACCATCACGAGAGGCTCCGGGCTGTCGATCATCACAGGAGTCTCCGGGCTGTCGATCATCACAGGAGTCTCCGGGCTGTCGACTATCACGGGAGTCTCCGGGCTGATGAGGCGCACCGACGGTCTGGTGCGTGTAGCCGGCACTGGAGGTACCTGGTTGGGCACACGCACTGGAGGTCGAGTGCGGGGAGTCGGCACGGGACGTACCAGACTGGAGAGGCGCACTGGAGGCCTGGTGCGTGGAACCGGGACTGGAGGAACCTGGCTGGGCACACGCACTGGAGGTCGAGTGCGGGGAGTCGGCACGGGACGTACCGGACTAGAGACGCGCACTGGAAGCCTGATGCGTGGAGTCGGCACTGGTGGCACTGGACTAATAACACGCACCTCAGGGCTAGTGCGGGGAACAGGCACAGGACGTACCTGACTGGAGACGCGCACTGGTAGCCTGGTGCGTGGAGTCGGCTCATGTGGCACAGGACTAATAACACGCACCTCAGGGCTAGTGCGGGGAACAGGCACAGGACGTACCTGACTGGAGACGCGCACTGGAAGCCTGGTGCGTGGAGTCGGCACATGTGGCACAGGACTAATAACACGCACCTCAGGGCTAGTGCGGGGAACAGGCACAGGACGTACCTGACTGGAGACGCGCACTGGAAGCCTGGTGCGTGGAGTCGGCACATGTGGCACAGGAATAATAACACGCACCTCAGGGCTAGTGCGGGGAACAGGCACATGACGTACCGGACTGGAGAGGCGCACTGGAGGCCTGGTGCGTGGAGTCGGCACTGATGGCACCGGACTGGTGACACGCACCTCAGGGCGAGTGCGAGGAGCAGGCACATTACGTACCGGACTGGAGAGGCGCACTGGAGGCCTGGTGCGTGGAGCCGGAACTGGAGGAACCGGACTGGTGACACGCACCTCAGGGCGAGTGCGAGGAGTAGGCACATGACGTACCGGACTGGAGAGGCGCACTGGAGTGTAGCAGACGGCCGGACCCAGACTGGGCACCGGTGGAGCGGACTGCTCTGGCACTGGAGTAGAGCAGACGGCCGGACCCCGACTGGGCACCGGTAAAGCGGACTGCTCTTTCATGGGAGTGGAGTAGGCGACTGGACACGGATTATTCCACTCCAACATTTCCCGTTCAACCTCCTCTGCTAACTCCCACATTTCCTCCAGAACATCTCCAAAATGGCTCTCCAAATAATCCTCCTCTTCTTCACTTTGCGCCCCCCATTTATATGTCGGGCACAGTGCATCCCACATGGAAAGTGGTACTGGTGCGTCCTCTTCGTTACCAGACCACCCCCATAGCCCCCCCCCGAAATTTTCCTGGGGTTGACTACGGCCTCCTTTACCTCCGTATCCACGATTACGCCGCTGTCTTCCTTTTTTCTCCTTTGCTCCAGTATATCGCTGCTTGGTCGGGTGGTGGTTCATTCTGTCACGTTCGGGTGTGTAGAGAGACCAAGGCGCAGCGTATCGATAGTTCGACATGTTTATTAAACTAAATGACGAACCATACAAAATAATAAATGATAATAATAAAGATGACACACGTAGCACGACACGAGACAATATACAACATAACAATGAACCACGCATTAGCAATGGAACATGCACATATAAGTAGAATCCCTAATTAGAGGTAATGCCTAGCAGCTGCCTCTAATTAGGGATCCCACACACAACACCACAGAAGTAGAAATACTAGATCTGCCAGACTCTGACCATAGAACTATAGAGAAGCAAAGCTTCTCTATGGCCAGAGCCTGACACTACCAACGGGACATAAAAATATGTCGTGGCTGAACGACAACATGGACAACATTCAGCTGGCAGGATATATACACTGCACTGGCTAGACAGAACAGCAGACTCTGGTAAGATGAGGGGTGGCGGTCTGTGTATACAGTCGTAGGAAAAAGTTTGGGCACCCCTCTGAGGCTGCATAATAATTTACTCTGTCATCACAGAAAATGGTCACAGTGGCATGCCATTCATTTTCTAATAAAAGCTGAGTACTGGGGTATTGTCCAGACAAAGATTTTTAGTGTAGCAATATTAAGTTGTATGAAATTAAATCAGATGTGAAAAATAGGCTATGCAAAAATTTGGGCACCCTTGTCATTCTGTTGATTGGAATACCTGTAACTACTTAGCACTGATTAATTGGAACACACAATTGGTTTGGTGAGCTCATTAAGCCTTGCACTTCATAGACAAGTGCATCCAATCATGAGAAAAGGTATTTAAGGTTGCCAATTGCAAGTTGTTGTTCTCTTTGACTCTCCTCTGAAGAGTGGCAACATGGGGGTCTCAAAACAACTCTCAAATGACCTGAAAACAAAGATTGTTCAACATTATGGTTTAGGGGAAGGCTACAAAAAGCTATCGCAGAGATGTAAGCTGTCAGTGTCCACTGTGAGGAACATGGTGAGGAAATGGAAGACCACAGGCACAGTTCTTGTTAAGGCCAGAAGTGGCAGGCCAAGTAAAATATCAGAGAAGGATGGTGAGAACGTTCAAAAACAGCCCACAGACTACCTCCAAAAACCTACAACATCATCTTGCTGCAGATGGTGTCACTGTGCATCGTTCAACAATTCAGCGCACTTTGCACAAGGAGAAGCTGTACGGGAGAGTGATGCGGAAGAAGCCTTTTCTGCACACACGCCACAAACGCACATTTGGACAAGCCAGCTTCATTTTGGAATAAGGTGCTGTGGACTGATGAAACAAACATTGAGTTATTTGGTCATAACAAGGGGCGTTATGCATGGCGGCAAAAAAACACAACGTTTCAAGAAAAACACTTGCTACCCACAGTAAAATTTGGTTGGGGTTCCATCATGCTGTGGGGCTGTGTGGCCAGTGCCGGTACTGGGAATCTTGTTAAAGTTGAGGGTCGCATGGATTCCACTCAATATCAGCAGATTCTTGGGAATAATGTTGAAGAATCAGTCACAAAGTTGAAGTTACGCCGGGGCTGGATATTTCAACAACACAACGACCCAAAACACTGCTCAAAATCTACACGGGAATTTATGCAGAGGAACAAGTACAATGTTCTGGAATGGCCATCCCAGTCCCCAGACCTGAATATCATTGAGAATCTGTGGGATGATTTGAAGCGGGCTGTCCATGCTCGGCAACCATCAAACCTAACTGAACTGTTTTGTAAGGAGGAATGGTCCAAAATACCTTCATCCAGAATCCAGACACTCATTAGAGGCTATAGGAAACATCTAGAGGCTGTTATTTTAGCAAAAGGAGGCTCTACTAAATATTGATGTGATTTTTCTGTTGGGGTGCCCAAATTTATGCACCTGTCTAATTTCGTTTTGATGCATATTGCACATTTTCTGTTAATCCAAAAACCTAATTTCACTACTGAAATATTACTGTGTCCATCAGTTATTTGATAGATCAAAATGAAATTGCTGATCCAAACACCCAATTATTTATAAATGGAAATCATGGAAATTGTCAGGCGTGCCCAAACTTTTGCATACGACTGTATTTGTAAACAAAAGCAGGTGCACGAAATCTAAGGAAGTCTCCAGATCGCCTGAAGTAGAGTATCTCATGATAAGCTGTAGACCACACTACTTGCCAAGAGAGTTTTCATCTATATTTTTCGTGGCTGTATATTTACCACCACAGACCGATGCTGGCACTAAGACCACACTCAGTCAGCTGTATAAGGCGATAAGCAAACAGGAAAATGCCCATCCAGAGGCAGCGCTCCTAGTGGCCGGGGACTTTAAAGGAGGGAATGTTAAATCAGTTTTACCTCATTTCTACCAGCATGTTTGTTAAATGTGCAATCAGAGGGAAAAAAAAACTCTTGACCACCTTTCCACCACGCAGAGACGCATACAACGTTCTCCCTCGCCCTCCATTTGGCAAATCTGACCATAATTCCATTCTCCTGATTCCTGCTTACAAGCAAAAACTAAAGCAGGAAGTACCAGTGACTCGGTCAATAAAGAAATGGTCAGATGACGCAGATGCTAAGCTACAGGACTGTTTTGCTTGCACAGACTGGAATATGTTCCGGGATTCTTCCGATGGCATTGAGGAGTACACCACATCAGTCACTGGCTTCATCAATAAGTGCATCGATGACGTCGTCCCCACAGTGACTGTACGTACCCCAACCAGAAACCATGGATGACAGGCAACATCCGCACTGAGCTAAAGAGTAGAGCTGCCGCCTTCAAGGAGCGGGACTTTAACCCGGACACTTATAATAAATCCCGCTACACCCTCAGACTAACCATCAAACAGGCAAAGTGCCAATACAGGACTAAGATTAAATTGTTCTACACCGGCTCCGACGCTCGTCGATGTGGCAGGGCCTGCAAACTATTGCAGACTACAAAGGGAAGCACAGCCATGAGCTGCCCAGTGACACGAGCCTACCAGACAAGCTAAGGCAAGCAACACTGAGGCATGCATGAGAGCATCAGCTGTTCCGGACAACTGTGTGATCACGCTCTCTGTAGCCGACGTGAGTAAGAGCTTTAAACAGGTCAACATTCACAAGGCCGATGGGCCAGACGGATTACCAGGACGTGTACTCCGAGCATGCGCTGACCAACTGGCGTCTTCACTGACATTTTCAACACGTCCCTGATTGAGTCTGTAATACCAACATGTTTCAAGCAGACCATCATAGTCCCTGTGCCCAAGAACACTAAGGTAACCTGCCTAAATGACTACAGACCCGTAGCACTCACATCTGTAGGCTCATATTAACACCATTATCCCAGAAACCCTAGACCCACTCCAATTTGAATACCGCTCAAACAGATCCACAGATGATGCAATCTCTATTGCACTCCACACGGACCCATTCCCACCTGGACAAAAGGAAAACCTACATGAGAATGCTATTCATTGACCACAGCTCAGCGTTCCACACAATAGTACCGTCAAAGCTCATTACTAAGCTAAGGATCCTGGGACTAAACACCTCCCTCTGCAACTGGATCCTGGACTTCCTAACGGGCCGCCCCCAGGGGGTAAGAATAGGTAACAACACATCTGCCACGCTGATCCTCAACACTGGGGCCCCTCAGGGGTGCGTGCTCAGTCCCCTCCTGTACTCCTTGTTCACCTATGACTGCATGGCCAGGCACGACTCCAACAAATGGAGAACCGAGCACGCCCCCATTCTCATTGACAGAGCTGTAGTGGAGCAGGTTGAGAGCTTCAAGTTCCTTGGTGTCCACATCACCAAAAAACTAGAATGGTCCAAACACACCAAGACAGTCGTGAAGAGGGCACGAGAAAGCCTATTCCCCCTCAGGAGACTGAAAAGATTTAGCATGGGTCCTCAGATCCTGAAAAGGTTCTACAGCTGCAACATCGAGAACATCCTGACTGGTTGCATCACTGCCTGGTATGGCATATACTCGGCCTCCGACCGCAAGGCACTACAGAGGTTAGTGCGTATGGCCCAGTACATCACTGGGGCAAAGCTTCTCCAGCCACCTCAGTCTCTCTGACTCAGCATGGCAAGCGGTACCGGAGCTCCCCCACTCCCCCACCCCTCTTTACCGTGCTGCTGCTACTCTCTGTTTATCATCATCTGTTTAACTATACCTACATGTACATATTACCTCAATTAGCCCGACTAAACGGTGCCCCCGCACATTGACTCTGTACCGGTACCACCTTTATAAAGCCTCGCTACTGTTATTTTTTACTGTCATTTTACTGTTTTTAATTTTTTTACTTATCTATTGTTTACCTAATACTTATTTTTTTTTAAATGCACTGTTGATTAGGGTTTGTAAGTAAGCATTTCAATGTAAGGTCTACAACTGTTGTATTCGCCGCACGTGACAAGTAAACTTTGATTTTATTGTAAAAAAACAATTGCATACCCCGTTTAAAGGCACTTTATTTTGTCTTGCCCATTCAATCTCTGAATGTCCCACATTCACAATCCATGTCTCAATTGTCTCAAGGCTTAACAATCCTTCTTTACCCCGTCTCCTCTCCTTCATCTACACTGATTGAAGGGGATTTTACAAGTGACATCAATAAGGGATCATAGCTTACACCAGTCTATGCCGTCTTATGTTGTTGAAAAATGGCATAGGTCCGGACCTCTGTTTCCTCATATACTGTTACGACCCTGCTGCTGAGGCCAGACACGACATGTGACCTTGTTCTACTGCCTCCCGCTTGTCCCCTCGAGGCAGCGTTTGATCTCTGAAAATCAGTGGCGGTCGGTGCCGTTTAAGATGAAGGAGCATGGCCTTATTTCTATTACAGCATATTGGATGACTGTCATTCATATTCCATTCACCCAGTTCAATGTAACATTGATAGGTTTAGGCTACTACATGACACTTGAATTTTCCCTGTACCCATTATAAGGTTGCTACAACATAGAGAATTTTGAGTAATCAAGGTGACAGGCAGTGACACATTCAATGCCGCCTTGCATACTCGTGCCTGCATCTAGCTGATCTAGGGAGTAATCATGTTTGAGTAGGCTAAACTAGCCAGCTATATTCTCTAGCTAAGTGAAAGTGAAAGTAAGAAAAAATACAACCAAATATAGCAAGCTCTCTCTCTCGATTCTCCTTCATTTTGGAAGAAATACATTTGTTCAAAACTGTTTCACCAATGTCTTTCTTTGAGTCAACTACTCATCACATTTTATGCTAGCTAGCTGTAGCTTGCGCTTTCAGTACTAGATCAATTCTCTGACATTTTGATTGGGTGGACAACATGTCAGTTCAAGCTACAAGATCTCTGATAGGTTGAAGGACATCCTCCGGAGGTTGCCATAATTACTGTGTAAGTCTATGGAAGAGAGTGAGAACCATGAGCCTCCTAGGTTCTGCATTGAAGTAATGTACCCAGAGGAGGACGGAAGATAGACGTCCTCCGTCTACACCACGGTGCTACCATACAGAGTTCTGTTGAGACTACTGTAGACATTCATTGCAAAACAATGTTTTAATTAATTATTTGGTGACATTAATATATTTAGTATAGTTTTATCTAAAAATGATAACTTTTTTAATGTTTCACTATTTTTATTTTTATGAAATTCACTGAGGACGGTCTTCCCCTTCCTCGTCTGAGGAGAAGCCTCTGCGGCAGAAAATGTCTGACAAGGACCATTTTTAGAGAAGAAACTCTGAGAAAAAGATTACATCAAAGAACACACATTTTAATCAAATATGAGTTGAGGATTGTTAAAACTCTCACCGTCACTTTTAACATAAAAACGTTCTTCATTATTTACTTGATCATTTCCACTGTCTCCTTTTCTGCCTAAATTCATGTCCTACAAAATAACTAACCAAAACGAGTAAACAAACATGGCTTTGAAACAACTTTTCTTGTTTCGTTACTATCGCTGTGGTAACCCGGTTGCTGTATTCCCTGTGGAATCAGATCTAGTCAAGCATTCATAGATCCCCTCTCTCTCTCTCTCTCTCTCTCTCTCTCTCTCTCTCTCTCTCTCTCTCTTTCTCTCTACATACTGTTAATAAAGGATGGATGCTCCTCCAAACTCAACAATTGTGACAAAATGTGACATGCCTCCCACCCTTGTTCTACCACTGGGGGATTATTGTAAAAACAGAAGTGACAGAAGAGGGTTTAGGGGGGAGAGGGGGGAGGGAGGGGGTAACCTCGTTAGAGAAGGGTGGAAATTGAAAGTGGCGAACCAGCCGATGTTACTTAAGTGTTACAAATTACAACAACACACTCAAATGCACACACACACGTAGCTCAGTCAGTAGAGCATGGTGCTTGAAACGCCAAGGTTGTGGGTTCGATTCCCACGGAGTACCAGTATGAAAATGTATACACTTGCAACTGTAAGTAACTATGGATAACTGGTCTGCTAAATGACCAAAATGTTTTTAAAAAATCTGATGAAGCCAATTAGTATTAAGGAATGTGTTATTTATCTCTTTGAATGTCTTATTCAATGCAATTCTATGGGCTAATAGCAGTAAGGCCAAAGGTGTCCCAAAATTATAAATAGCTATATGATCATTGGTATGACCATCTTTAAAGACTTTAGAGCATGGGTAGGCAATCCTGGTCCTGGAGTTCCGCGGGCACTTCATGTTTTTGAAGACCAGGTCATTGAGTTGATCAATTATCTCAGTTGGTCAGGTATGTTGCCAAGTTGGAACCAAATCCTGAAATACCTGCTATAGAGGGTTAAACAAGTCACAGGAGGAATGTTCTTTTGTGTTGCAATTGTGTGTGCCCATGTGAGTGCGTACACGAGAGTGTGCCTAAGTGTGTATATGGGTGTGTTTTGTTCCTTGTGTGTGTGTGTGTGTGTGTGTGTGTGTGTGTGTGTGTTTTTAGTTATCACTCAGTGTGAGTGCTGGTTATAACTCTAATGTCTCATTGACATGACAGTCAGTCTACAGGAGAAACAGAGCCAAATTAAAATGGCATGGGGCTGTGAATGTAATGCACCCTGGGTAATTGTTGCTGGTGAGTTATTGGGCCTGTCCGTTTTGTTTGATACTGATGAGCAGTTTCACTTTTTTTTTTTTCTGTTTCATTACAGTTAATCTTCCAGTGTAGCCCACTTCCTTGGCTTTCTCCTACTCTCTCTCTCTCTCCCCATGGGAAGATCTCAGTTGCATACGCCTCGCGCCCTCTAGCCTCGGCTCCTTCTCAAAACCTACTGGAGGAGAAGGTCCGAGGGGAGGGACCTCTGGCTTTCTCATCCAATGGGTTTTGAAAAGGAGACGAGGAGAAGGGACGCGAGGCGTATGCAACTGAGATCTTCCCATTGTCTTACTCTGACTCTCCCTACCTCTCTCCCTGCTTCTACTGCCTCCTTCCATATCTGTCAGTTTCATATTAAGCCTATGTGAGCCAGTGAATTTCTGTTAAGTAGTGCATGTATATGATTTATTGGGTTCTGAAATGTACTAATGTGTATCAGGCTTAATAAGTCTGTTTTAGAGAGTCCAGCTCAGCCTGTCTGGTTTTTGTTTGAACATAAATTGTAATTTAAGCTACTTTGTCTTGTAATGAAACATCTGCCTGCCTTGTTTTTCAGTGTAACCCTCCCACCAGCCAGTGATAACAGGACATTCCCATGTCAGAATGGGATTAGGAGATGAGTCAGTCTGTGATGAGGAAAGGGATTCACTGTGCTTTCCTGTCCCCTCCTTTCCTTGCCCCTCATTCCCCTCAGAGGGAGCATGTCCGTATGAAATGACTCTTCTTTTCCCGGTAATCATATCGTTTGGGTTACTAGGCCCCAGATGTGGTGGTGGAGTGGGGAGGGAGAACCAGACAAAGAACCAGGCCCACAGAGGGCCAGGCTTGGGACAGAAGGGCCAAGCTCATGAAAGATGCATTAATATGGCTTCCTATCCCACTCTTTGTACTTTTAATTTGGCCAGCTCCCAAAGGTATTTGTAATGTGACTGTGGAATACCTCTCTCTCTCTCTCTCTCTCTCTCTCTCTCTCTCTCTCTCTCTCTCTCTCTCTCTCTCTCTCTCTCTCTCTCTCTCTCTCTTTCTCTCTCTCTCTGTTGTTGAGTCAGGCAGTGTTTTTTCAAATGGCTGTCTGTCGGTCTCATTGTGTTGATTATGCCACTGTAGATACACCTGCATCATCCTCACAAAAGGTGCTATATTAGATTCTACAGGATGTCTCTCCCTTTTGTCATTCCAATGAACAACAAGCCCTGTTGTTAAATAGAATGCATTATGTAAGGAAGGCACCCCTGAATTCACCTTGATAACATGCTGAGACAATTACCTGTCAGACATCCTACTGTATCTTGTTATCAGAAAAAATGGGGATCACATTGGACCCCCAGAGATCCAGGAGTGTCACCACAACGCCCACAATGCAGTGTGCCTGCTTCTTGCTGTGTGTAAAAACTCTGCGTGAGCATCAACAAGCAAGTGTTTGTATGTACACAAAAACCTCAACGGAACATAAAAGCAACAGACAGTCAGTGTTATTGTTCAGTTTATTTCAATCACTCAGCCAGTGCTATTGTTCAGTCTATTTCAATCACTCAGCCAGTGTTATTGTTCAGTCTATTTCAATCACTCAGCCAGTGCTATTGTTCAGTCTATTTCAATCACTCAGCCAGTGTTATTGTTCAGTCTATTTCAATCACTCAGCCAGTGCTATTGTTCAGTCGATTTCAATCACTCAGCCAGTGTTATTGTTCAGTCTATTTCAATCACTCAGCCAGTGTTATTGTTCAGTCAATTTCAATCCCTCAGCGTGTAAATGGCAGTTATTCGTAGTCTGTATTACCCTGTCGTCTTCTGCTGCAGTTTTCTGTTTCTCTTACCAAGTGAAATGGCTGTGTATTATATTCCCTATACATGTTGTCTGGTGGGTGTTTGCTGTTGACTTGACAGTGAGTATTCTCTCTACCGATGTGACACAGGTCAAGTAGCAATTGTGGCGGGTCACTCCAGCCAGAGAGGCGGCTACGCGCCTTCTTTATTGACAAAGAGGCGCCCGATTGGCCCTTGGAGAGAAGAGCTGTTACCGTGGCAATCAAGATAGTCCCGGTGAGTGAGCTCCGGCATTGTTCCCCCCCTGCTCTCCGCAAGAAAAAGTTGAGTGACTCAAAATGAAACCTCAAAACAAGCCCATTATCTCTTTCTCTCTCTCTATTCTTTATTTCATTGTTTTCTACTTTCAAAGTAATGGGGTCTGCAGCTTAAGAGACATTGCGCCCCCCCACCCCCCCCCCCCTTTTTTTTGTTTCTCTCGCTCAATGGCTGTCATTGAAAGACGAGTGGCCGATCTGTCAAAGTCAGCGTCCTGACGATGCTGGAGATGTGGCAGACAGAGCAAATAAAGGACAAACCAATAACTCCCCAATGCTCTGATGCACAGGTTTGTTTTACTGATAGTCCCATTACATCTTAATACATCTGTCATTTTTACCCAGACTGCTCTGCTGCACAGTGCATAGTGATACCACGACGCCACAGAACTATGTGGGCTTTAGAGTGCGCTGTTTCCCTCGCTCAGATGATTTATCCGTTAATATAGATACAGCAAATTGTGAATTTAAGTAAAATTATGATACATTTCTGGGGAAGCTTAGCTTCCTTTGGCGTTATTTTGCGTGTAACGTATAAGAAGAACATGCATGTTGACTGAAAACTCAGGGGTGGCAGAATGGGTTGTTTTATATAACATTTAAAACACATTTAGATGATTTAATCATCTTTACCCTAATCGATGCGAGAGCGAAAGGAGATGCGCTCTCTATTCGTTGAAATAATGTTTTCTGAGAACAGACAGTGGTAAGCGCTGTTATATTTTCTCACTTGTAGGTGGCAAGGACTAACAATGCGTGGTGACTCTCAGGGTTATTTTTAGCCAGTGGTGTATTTCCACATTGGATAAGTGTGTTTATGCTTTTTCCACTGTGTCTCATCAAGGTGTCAGTATAAGGCTTTCCCCATGGGCCCGGCTGACAGACACTAAGTCTATGCACCACATCTCAAGGATTCTCACATTTCTCTGAAACACACAGACACATACTGTACATACACCCACGCACACAGAGACAGACATGGACATGGGTGGACACACAAACACACACACACACGCACAAGAATGAGGTTAACTCCTAAATATATCCACCTAATAACAGCATGCAACACAAACACACAGAAGCATGCTTAGGCATAAACAGACAGATACACCAGAGCCTATATATTTATTTACAGATGGTTATCAGTCCCACAGCGGACCACCTGTGTGTGTTTGTGTGTCCGTGTCTCTGCAGTGTTAATATGATAGAGGGAGGGTACTGCTGATATGAGAGGCTCAGATTTCCCCTGAGACTCTGTAGTCCATAGTGTCCGCTGCACAAAAGCCATGACTGTATATAACACTGCTGGCAGTGACACACACGCTCACACACACAGGAGACCCATGCTCTCCAGAGTCATCAATGATTAATGTCCCAAGCCAAGCCACATCACAGAGCCAGGCTGGCCAAATGACAAGGAACAGCGTGGGCCATCCGGCGTGTCTCTCCATTCAATTCCATGCAATTCAAGGGGCTTTATTGGCATGGGAAACATATGTTAACATTGCCAAACCAAGTGAAGTAGATAATAAACAAAAGTGAAAAAAAACAATAAAAATTAACAGTAAATATTACACTAGGAATTTCCAAAAGAATAAATATTATGTATATATGTGTTCTAATGATGTGCAAATGGTTAAAGTACAAAAGGGAAAATAAATAAACATAAATATGGGTTGTATTTACAATGAATTTATTCTTCACTGGTTGCCCTTTTCTTGTGGCAATAGGTCACAAGTCTCTCTCTCGCTTTCTGTCTCTGTCTCTGTCTCTGTCTCTTCTCTCTGAAATGTCAATCAGTATCTTATTAAGATCTGGCAAAGTGCTTGGCACTTGAGGTTTTTTGTCACAAATGTCCAGGAAATTGTGTTGGGGGTCATGTTTTTGAAAGAGTTCTTACTGGGAAAAACAACAACAGCAAAAGGCCACGTTTGGCAAACCCTTGTTTTACTAATTTGATATGCAGCTGGGAAATTGAACAGTAACGGAATTACAATCAGATTTTTCACTTCAAAATGTATGCCAAACAAAAAACATTATCAAACCATCCAACTCTATGGCTACTTTTAACAATTTACACAAACATTTGTACTAAAACACAATAATTAGGAGAAGTTTGGTAACATAATTAATGTAAAATCTCACCACAGGTTTTTATGCGACCATCTTTTCCAAAAAACGATGTTCAATATCTGCTCCGAATTAAGATTCAAATATGTTTTCAGAAAAGAATGGGGTGTCAGCTATGACAACTTGGGTTTTTTTCAATATGCATACTACCGTGCGTCCCACTCCCATGCTCTAAGTGCGTTCTTCAAGGGTGTTCTCTTGAGTGCGTTCGTATTTGCGTGCTCAGAACACGATAGTATGCATAGTTAGAAACACCCCTTGAGTTGAAAACTATTATTTTACTTATTGAACTCAATAATGAATAAGAATATCTTTCTATCCTGAATAGATACACAAAGGTAGAAATATGTGATATCCTTCTTTTGCATGTGGGTTATTATTATTCTACACACTGGCTATTATTCCAATGTCCTCTGACCCCCAAACAAGACCATATTTGGTTGGTCCGGACCAGACCAAATCTGAACCAATCAAGTCTGGACAGTACATTACAGTACAGCACAGTAGAGTACAGTAAGGCAGATCTGTGTTCAGTATGGTACGATACTGTAACTCTACTGTGCTGTGTAGGTGGCTCTAAGGGCCGGGAGAGGTGACATTCACCGGAAAGAGAGACAATATGCCAGTGGAATTTGGTAACAGAATTACGAGTTTTAATCACTTTATAATTCATTAAAAAAACTTGATATCAGTTAAAACACTAACTAATTGGTAGGTCTACCTTTACTTGTTGCTTCTATGAACTCATGAGGGAGAGAAATTAGAACATATTTGTATTGTTTTTGGTAACTGAATTACAAGGTACAAGGAAATGTTTCTTAAACTTACAGAAAGCAAATAATTTCTCCAAAACTAAATAAGTGGTGATATTAGTTGCAGGGGTTTTTACTTCACTACTATTGTGCTTTGATTAATTTAAACTCTTTCTGGTAGATGTTGTCTAAGACCTATTTTCCATCTGTTTGACTAGAATTTGTTGGTATGGAACATTTTAGAAAAATGTATATATATGCCTACATTTCTCAAAAATATAGACTCTTAGCTTTCATTTGAAAACCAATTTGACATGCTCCTATGAACTTCACATGTTGGTGCTCATGGGTTATTTTAGATGGAAATGCCCAGCTGTTTAATTGGTGTATACAAATAGTTTAATATGGGTATTCAGTATTCAGACAGATGCTTTTGAATGTTTACACTGGTAGCAGCATCACCAGGTTCTTTATTTGTTTGGTTCCCTGTGTGTAGGCAGTTTCACTGGCCTGCCCCTGAATCACAGATGGCAGAGGCATTGGGGAGCCATTCTGTGTCAGACCCTCGCGGGGCCCATTTTGTTCCTTTTAAACAAAAGGAGTTCATCCTGAATAATCCTTAATTAGCCCTCTGCCATTTAGAGCACACTCTCACTTCCCTCACCAAGCCCTCCCACTAGCTCCTAGCTTTCTACTTAAATACTATTGATCTATGGCATTGCAGTGGTGCGGCGGGGTGTGTGTGTGTGTATGACTTTAAAACAGCGTGAAGCAGTGACTCTTTAATATACACAGACTCTCTCTCTCTCACACACACACACACACACACACACACACACACACACACACACACACACACACACAGACACACACACACACAGACACACACACACACACACTAGACAAGAGGACAGAAAATAACAACAGTTTATAGGTTGTTTCTGCTAGTTGGATTCTTATTATTAGCTTATTGAGACATGACTGCTTCTTTACTGAAACTGTATCCAATGGCTTCAAATGCCCTCTGTTGCTCTTTTGGAAAATAACTTGGCTTTATCTCTTAAAAAAACAAGACATGTACTTTGTTTACAGTGGAAAAGTGAGATAGAAACAAAGTTGCTATTTAATTTTGAAAGTATGCGGACAGATGGAGTGAGAGGGTGGCATCCGTGGCTTGTGATGCCTAGGGTGCGATGGTGAGTTTGTGGGCGTTTTGCCGGCTTTTGCCAATCAAGAGCGACAAGAACTCAGACACGCTTGTTCTTCCAGCAGCCACTCGGATTAGGTAGTCAGCGGGAATCACACATACACAGAGCGTACACAGACACAGACACATGTACACAAACAAGCATGCAGAAACACACAAACAGCAACACACACACACACACACACAGAGAGAGAGAGAGCACAGCAGCAGTTGGCAGGATTGTTTTACATTAACACTAATCCTGTGTCCATGGAGCCCAATCTCTCCTTTGGCCCAGGGAGGGGGAAGATCAGCCAGCATCTGTTTCTCCCTATCCCTCCATCCCTCCATTCCTCCATCCTTCTCTCTATCTGTCTATCTATCAGATTGTCTGTCTCTGCCAGGTCACCCGTGATACAATTCCGTATTCAACGTCCATCCATGTCTGAAGACGTCAGGAGATGACATGGAAACCGGCCACTAGGGGGCAACAGTGAGTGTAGGTTCCGGTTTTGCTTGGGCGTTGAGGACGGGTTTGGGCGAAAGCATCTACCTAGGGTTGCACATTTTGGGGAATATTCAGAGGTGGAAACTTTCCATGGGAATTATGGCAATATATGTGAATTAACGGGAATATATGTGAATTAACGGAAATATATGCAAATTAATATTAATACCATTTAAATGTAGATGTTTTTTTGCATTGGATATATTTACCATATCATATGTAGACAGAAACATAAACCTTTTACCTTATCATAAGTAGACATAATTGCAAATTATTAAATCCTTCCAATAGAAATACAAAAAAAACTATTTTGTTACGAATTGAACTTTAATTAAATGAGTTGACTCTTCACATGGGATGATTTCACTGAACCACAAAAGAAAGGGAATATTGAATGATCCCCAATGATCCATCGCATCTCCCAAAAACGTTTTCAACACACATCTGTAAAATGATAGTCTAGAACCTAAGGCTTTGGTTGTCTTCCTCTCAGGCTTCCATGTCTTCTCCCTGGACCTCCTCAATATCCACCTCTTGAACATCAGACTCTGAGGCCTCATCTTCACGGTCACTTTCCAGACTATCATTTGGGGATGGATAGTTGAGGATGGATAGTTGTCAGGCTCAAAAAGCCTAAAATCTGGGAGCCACCAATTCTTCAACCCTTTCTATTGGTCAGCCTGTTGCGTGCTTTGGTGTGTTTGTTCCCAAAAAAGGACAAGTTGCTGAGGCGGCTGATGTTGGTGGCCTTTGGAAGATGATGGAGGAAACAGGGGTAAGAGCCTCAGATCCACAAAGTCCCTTCCACCAGGTGGCTGATGAGATATGTTGGCACGACTGTCATTTTGCATCTCCATCCCAAAGCCCTTGCTTGGAAATGTACTTCGCCAGACTGCCAAGAACCTTGCCCTCATTCAAGCCAAGGTGGCAAGACACGGTAGTGATGACACCATAAGCCTTGATGATCTCTGCACCAGACAGGATGCTCTTGTCAGCATACTTGGGGTCCAACATGTATCGCTGCGGCGTGTATGGACTTCAGGCAGAAGTTGATGTATTTCAGAACTGCAGATTCCTCTGCTTGGAGCAACAGTGAAGTGGGCAGGGCAGTACGGATTTCTTCTCTTACATCTGCAAGCAGAGTCTGAACATCAGACAGGATGGGATTGTCTTCCTCAATCTGTGCAATGGCTACTGCTATAAGCTTCAGGAGTTTCAGGCTGCTTACCACTCTCTCCCAAAATACATCATCCAGGGGGATCCTCTTGATGGGGCTGTCCATATCGGCAGACTGTGATATGGCAATTTCTTTGAGAGACTCCTCCAGCTTCAATGAGGTGCTCTTATTCTTCTCACTTTGCTTGGTGAGGTAGATTGCTGCTATAACTTGATGACCCTTCACATACCTAACCATTTTCTTGGCTCTCTTGTGGAGTGTATCCATTGTTATCAGTGCCATGATGTCCTTGAGGAGCAGATTCAATGCATGAGCAGCACAGCCAATGGGTGTGATGTGAGGGTAGGACTCCTCCACTTTAGACCAAGCAGCCTTCATGTTCGCAGCATTGTCTGTCACCAGTGCAAATACCTTCTGTGGTCCAAGGTCAAGGTCTTGTAGAATACTGGTTGAGGGTTGGAGTTGATGTAGTTAATGTTTCCTTGCCCGCGAACATTCGACGACCCTTCAGAGATGATTACAATACAATCTGCTTTCGCTATGATTTGCTTGACCTCCACTTGAACTCTGTTGAACTCTGCATCCAGAAAATAAGTAGAAAAAGCACGTCTGGTTGGTGGGGTGTATGCTGGGCGAAGAACATTCAGAAATCTCTTCCAATACACATTGCCTGTGAGCATCAGAGGTGAACCAGTTGCATACACAGTTCGAGCAAGACATTCATCAGCATTTTTCTGAATATGTTCCTCGATTGAGTCAAAAAAACTTATGATTCCAGGAGGACCATGTGCTGTTGCTATCGATAAGGTGTCTGATTCATCAATGTCACCTAGAATAGAAGTAGAGGGACTTTTGTCAGAGGTTGCTTGTTGTGAGCGCTGAGGGAACTTTTTGCACTTGGCCAGATGATTCTGCATCTTTGTTGCATTCTTCACATATGATTTGGCACAGTATTTGCAAATGTACACAACTTTGTATGAGATCTTCAGTTTCTTGGCAATTTCTCGCATGGAATAGCCTTCATTTCTCAGAACAAGAATAGACTGACGAATTTCAGAAGAAAGTTATTTGTTTCTGGCCACTGTAATCGAACCCACAAATGCTGATGCTCCAGATACTCAACTAGTCTAAAGAAGGCCAATTTTGTTGCTTCTCTAATCAGCACAACAGTTTTCAGCTGTGGTAACATAATTGCAAAAGGGTTTTCTAATGATCAATTAGCCTTTTAAAATGATAAACTTGGATTAGCTAACACAACATGCCATTGGAACACAGGAGTGATGGTTGCTGATAATTCGACATTGATTGTGGCAAGAGAGGCCTGTACCCTTGATGTAACCCTGGGGTTCTTAGAGACTTCTATGAGCATCTTTCGGTCAGCTCTTGGGCTGACTTTGGTTGGACGACCTGTCCTAGGTAGTTTGGTGGGACGACTTGTCCTAGGTAGTTTGTCAGTGGTCTGGAATTTTCGTCGGACAGTGGAATGATGTACTTCGAATTGCTTGATCTGTAACTCCTCCCAGACTCATGGGCATAAATAATCTTTCTTCTGAGGGCCTCAGGTAGGTCTTTTGATCTTTGAATGATGTGTTACCACACACCCATATGGTTAAGACCAAACCAGACCAATTGTATTATCTTTATGGAAGGCTGGACCCTCCTACGTTTCTCTCTAATGTTTTCTAATCATTTCCACTTGTTTTGGTACCTATTTCTAATTGTAGCCATTTTACGTGATGGTAAAGTAGGGGTGTACCAACTTTTTCCCCATAAGGAAAATACATTTTTGTTTATTTTAATTGCATAACATTTTCAAAGTTTTTTTAGTTGTTGTTGTTGTTGTTTTGTTAAATTGGGTAACCTTTATCTGTCGATAGTGTTGAAGTGAAGATTACATATCCATCTGTCCAAAAATGTAAAACGAAAAAGAGAACTTTCCATGGGGTGTACATACTTTTTCACATGACTGTATGTCTGTCTGTTTCATACATTATCAATAGCTGATCAGTAAGTTAGTTCATAGTCTGCCATACACTCAAAGCATAGGAACACACCACCACATACACACTACCACAACATACACACTCGCAGACACACACTTCTCATCAACACACAAAAAGTCTGAGAGGGTGTTTTCTGGCTATAAGAGGTCAGCTAAGTCCAGAAACGCAATAATGGCCAGATTTGCTGTTTAGGCCTTTTTTTCCTCTAAGCAATATTATTGTGCAGTAATATTCCTGTGTTGAGTTTTAAATCAACACCATGTTATGGACGCTCTTATCCAGAACAACTTACAGGAGTAATTAGGGTTAAGTGCCTTGCTCAAGGGCACATTGAAAGATTTTTCACCTACTGTAGTTAGCTCGGGGACTTGAACCAGTGATCTTTCAATTACTGGCCAAACACTCTTAACCGCTAGGCTAGACTACCTAATGACAGTGTTGTGCTTTTGATTGTGTATTGAGACAGCCCGCCCTGCATCACGCACGCGCACACACACACACACACACACACACACACACCCCCCCCTACCCCCCCCCCCCCCCCACACACACACACACACACACACACACACACACACACACACACACACACACACACACACACACACACACACACACACACCCCCCCACACACACACACACACACACACACACCCCCCCCACACACACACACACACACACACACACACACCCCCCACACACACACACACACACAAACCCACAGTATGGCCACCACCACTCCAGTGGCACTACCGCTACCGAGTCTATTAACATATAAATGTGTTCCCGAATAGGTACATTGTAATGAGAGTGGGGAGGAAGGAGTGTGAGGGGGGTGAATAGGGTGTGAGGATGCATCCATTACAGGAAGATGTGGGAGATGATAGGGAGGCTCCAAGCATTAGATTGAGCAGTGAGCAGTAGCGTTTACAAGCCTAGTGTTTACAAGCCTAGCGTTTACAAGCCTAGCGTTTACAAGCCTAGCGTTTACAAGCCTAGCGTTTACAAGCCTAACGTTTACAAGCCCAGCGTTTACAAGTCCAGCGCTTACAAGCCCAGCGTTTACAAGCCTAGCGTTTACAAGCCTAGCGTTTACAAGCCTAGCGTTTACAAGCCTAACGTTTACAAGCCCAGCGTTTACAAGTCCAGCGCTTACAAGCCCAGTGTTTACAAGCCTAGCGTTTACAAGCCCAGCGTTTACAAGCCCAGTGTTTACAAGCCCAGCGTTTACAAGCCCAGCGTTTACAAGCCCAGCGTTTAAAAGCGTAGCGTTTACAAGCCTAGCGTTTAAAAGCCTAGTGTTTACAAGCCCAGCGTTTACAAGCCTAGCGTTTAAAAGCCTAGTGTTTACAAGCCCAGCGTTTACAAGCCTAGCGTTTAAAAGCCTAGTGTTTACAAGCCTAGCTCCTCTCAGCTCCACTCAGCTTGTCGACCGACAATAATTAAACACAAACCATCCACCATCTGTTTGCTATGCTTAGGACCCTGACCTGTGGACCTCACTGCACGGCACCCACACACTCATAAAAATAAAACATAAGATGAACGTATTTTAAATATGTGTCAAATATTTTAATAATTCCAATTTAAGACCTGTCTAAGCCGGGGGAGGGGGAAGTTTTGATAATTTTGGTCATACCAAGGATTTTGTAAATCCAACATAAATCAAATCTATAATATTGACCTGATTTAAATAATTTGGATAAACAAAATGTGCTGTTGTTATACAAACACATTGTATTATTGTGTTAGTTAAGCCCATTGTAATTTCCAATCATATTCAAACAAGTTTAATATATCCAATAATAGTCAGACTAAAGCTTATTTCAAGTTTATTGCAATTCCTTCCTACGTACTAAAGCATAGCAAACAGAGGTACTCATTGAGGATTAAATTGAAACAACTTCCAACAGCAATTCTGTAAACAGTTCACTGAATCTCTCCAATTTCAGCTTCCTTCAAATTGGGTAACAAGAATAGAAAGTTTGTTTCTGGACATTTTGAGCCTGTAATCGAACCCACAAATGCTGATGCTCCAGATACTCAACTAGTCTAAAGAAGGCCAGTGTTATTGATCTTTAATCAGCACAACAGTTTTCAGCTGTGCTAACATAATTGCAACAGGGTAACATAATTGCAACAGGGTTTTCTAATGATCAATTAGCTTTTTAAAATGATAAACCTGGATTAGCTAACACAAGGTCATTTTAATGGACAAAAAAAAATATTTTACTTTCAAAAACACAGACATTTCTAAGTGACCCCAAACTTTTGAACGGTAGTTTAACATGCACGGTGCAAGGTAACGTTCTGATCTCTCTGTTGTTATCTTTTCACGCGATGTACTGTTGTCTGTCCACACAAACACACAATCCACGGAAAATGAATGACTGTTTGTACAAGATGACACTTTAAAACAAGATGATGCATTTTTTGTACAGTACCTCGGTGTGTAATCCTTAGAGATATCCATCATTATCGTAAGACACCCTGGGCGAGAGAACTATATACCTCTAATGTGGAAAATTATCTGTACAAGCCAAACATAAAGCAGAGCTAATAAAAACCACTGCAGCTGCCGTCTCCCTGCGCCCATTTTTCTGACGCAGATTTACAAATGACATTGGAGGATAATAAAGTCAAATTGAAAAGTATCGTACTACCTGATTACTTCAAAGCACGTCACATATTCAGCAGGTGACAGGGTTTACTGAGCACCGCAGAGTAAGAGACAGACCTGAATAAGAATCAGACACTGTTTGTCTTTTGTTCAAATAAAAGTCTCGTGGAACAAGGGTTTCACAATGAAACAAAAAATTGCTCTTCATGTAGAGAAGGAACAATGGAGTCTTTCATCTGTGGCGGTGGCAGAGCTGTTTTCATGGTCTCTTATAACTACACAACATTTACCTTGCAAATAGGTCAGACGCTTTCTTCTCATTTAGTCCTGTTTCGAAACATCTACAAAAGGCCTCTGACATACCAACTATCCCCAAGCAGGTGTGTGTGTGTGTGTGTGTGTGTGTGGGTGTGGGTGTGTGTGTGTGTGTGTGTGTGTGTGTGTGTGTGTGTGTGTGTGTGTGTGTGTGTGTGTGTGTGTGTGTGTGTGTGTGTGTGTGTGTGTGTGTGTGTGTGTGTGTGTGTGTGTGTGTGTGTGCCTATGTGAACGTGCATGCCCGTGTGTGCGTGTATGTGTCTGTTTCTGTGTGTACCACCTCTTTCTAGTTACCAGAACACTTACCTCATTCTCAAAGCAAGACACCATATGTTGTCTTTCTCAAGATGACAAAGGGAAGAAGAAAAATTGAGAAGAAAAAAACCAGATGGGTAATTGCCTAGTTGTTTATGCATGAATTTTATTTTTAATGACAATAACTTGACCCAGCCTAAACCCACAGAACTCAATTTGCTGGTGTTGGGCGGAAATACACTTCCTGGTGCATAAATGGTTGTCAGGGAGATAGATGTTCTGGGGTTTGTTGAATGCAGGGGGAAGATTAGGTGTTTAGGCTGCTTTACATTCAGACAGGCTCAGGACGTGTTGTGCTTCTTTAGTCCTGGATGAATTGGCTGTAATTAGTCGTCTGTGGGTCCCATAGGGTTAGGAAAGTTGCTACGATGAGTGACTGTCCCTGTTTAGTGGGTGACCCAGAGAACTGACCCAGGACAATATACACTGAATGTACAAGGACACCTGCTCTTTCCATGACAGAGACTGACCAGGTAAATCCAGGTGAAAGCTATGATCCCTTATTGATGTGACTTGTTAAATCTACTTCAATCAGTGTAAATGAAGGGGAGGAGACTGAGATTGTGTATGTGTGCCATTTGGAGGGTGAATGAGCAAGAGAAAAAATTGAAGTCCTTTGAACTGGGTATGGTAGCAGATGTGTCAAGAACTGCAACGCTTTTGAGTTTTTCACGCTCAACAGTATCCCATGTGTATCAAGAATGCTCCACCACCCAAAGGACCAGTCGACTTGACACAACTGTGCTGTGGAAGCATTGGAGTCAACATGGGCCAGCATCCTTGTAGAATGCTTTTGACACCTTGTAGAGTCCATGCACCGACAAGTTGAGGCTGTATTGAGGGCAACTCAATGAGGTGTTCTTAATGTTTTGTACATTCAGTGTATAGCTATATATAGAACATTGTCTAAAGGATGAAAGGGATGAGCTAACCTTTTAGCTTAATGTGTCAGTGAGACAGGTCGCTGCCATTCATGAACATGAATCATCATAGCCCAATTAGGTCAAAGGTCACTTTGCGATTACAAACATTTTACGATTATTAGTAATTAGTCTATGTCTTCTACATCTGTCTACCTTTCTGTCCGACCATCGAGCCAGACAGTCACAGAGTTCTATGTGTGACTTATGACAACAATGCAGAGCATTCAATAACTTCAATATGAGCAGGTCAAAAGGTCAAAATGTCAGCAGTGCCAAAAGAGTGAGTGTAGCCTAGCCTAGCCTAGCCTAGCCTAGCCTAGCCTAGACTCTGGCTCTCCCTTTGCCTTGCCTTAGTAGATGACTGAGTTATCTCATTCTGTAATGGGAGAGAGAGAGAGATTCTGCCCCAGAAAGCTGATTCTGGGACTTAAGCTATTTGTCACGCCTGCTCTCACCCAGACATGATTGATGCTGGGTTCCCATAGCGATGATCTGCAGCCCCAGTGATTCTGTATTAAAAAGCTATCGATGCTGACGTTTACATATTAAAATTGGTAGTTAGAGCGATTCCCGATGTGGAAACAAGGGACTCGCTCATGGCAAACATCATTGATCATCCTGTCAACAAGTTATTCACGGCTTTATAAGGAATCTACAGGGAAACATACAGTAGTGAAGAGTAGACTGCTGAAAATGTCCCCACCGGGGCCGGGACTTGACAGAAGTATAGAGTGCTGAGCAAAGTCAGAGGGAGGAGACAGGAAAGAACACATGCTCTGTTTCTACTGTCTGTCTGGAGATACTGGTCATCTGTAAAGTCATGTATGACATGGGGATAACATGTTTACCTAGTGACGCACTGACATACAGGGACCCATAACATACTAATAGTGTTGCAGAGGACAGGGTGTGTCAAAAGGAAACCAATCTTTTTTTTTACTTGATGAGTAAGGTTTGGACTGCACTGTGTGTAGGCAAGAAAGTCACATCTACAAAAGCTCTCTGTATCCGGTGTATTGTCTTCAAGAAGGTGAAGTTCTCACTCTAAGTGAACCTGTGGTATTGGATTGTGTTCTGGAAATGTTACTGTGTATTAATTACTGAGCACAAATCCTGTCTTTGAACCAACTCCCCCTTCCCCAGAGCAACCACAGTGGGAGGCCTACAGTGACTGAACAGGAGTCCCGCCAAGCAGACAAATCCAACAGGAGACCAACTTATTATTTCTATCAGTTTTCCAAAATGTCAGCATTGTTAGCCATGTGTTTTGCGTTCATTTGAATGTTTGTGCTATAAAGCGATTAAGTAGTCTGGATTGAGGGGAGCGGGTTGTTAAGTGATCCCCATGCCCCGGGGCATAGACCTAAATCTATTTGGACATGGGCTTAGAGCTTGTAAGCCTATTATTCCCATCTGATGCCAAGGCTAAGCGCAAAAACACCACATTGTTTCTTTCATTGGTTAAACTGATTCTATTCTCTGTAAAAAAAAAATATATATATATATATATATATATATAATAGAAAAAACACTCCCACCACCACACACACACACTCACACGTAGACATGCACTTAATATGCTATAGTTCACTGATCGGTGAGATTCTGAACTGGAAATGCGTGGCCGTATTTACTATGAGGAGGTAACAATGCAATGATGAGAGAGAGAGAGAGAGAGAGAGAGAGAGAGAGAGAGAGAGAGAGAGGGAGAGGTAGAGGGAGAGGTAGAGGGAGAGAGAAAGAGAGGGAGAGGGAGAGAAAGAGAGAAAGAGAGAGAGAGAGAGAGAGAGAGAGAGAGAGGGAGAGGTAGAGGGAGAGGTAGAGGGAGAGAGAAAGAGAGGGAGAGGGAGAGAAAGAGAGAAAGAGAGAGAGAGAGGCTAATCCACTAGATGAAAGAGCGTTGTTTGCAAGGAGGTGATTGGTTCTCCCAGTGGTACAATGATGGCTCCCGCTGAGCCAATGTTTTGTGATAGGAAATCTGAATTGAAATAAAAGGAAAAAGAATGAACTGCTGTGGATGATAACGGAAATCACACATCACAGTCAGTGGAAAGTGAACACTTCTCCTCAGCCACTGAAGCACAGCCATTGACAGGGAAAACAGACTACACATACCCTATTGGGCATTTCATATTGGCTAGGAAGAGACCATACCAGTGACTGGAAATGGTAAGAAATTGGCCACATAAGGCCACCATACAGTATTTTTTGTTGGTGAGCAACATTGAATCTAGTTAGATATAAGGATTGGATCTTGCAAATAGCATAACAGCGTATAGAATATATAGATACTATTTCGGACTGTCTTATTTCTGGATTATGTACTTCACCAGAGTATTTTGCATGGCAACATGAATAAAAGTTATTACTGATTAACATTGGATTCTCATGAACAAATCACATTGACTATTTTGTCTCCCACACCAAGCCATCTTAGCCCCCATGCAGCTCGACATCCCCTGAGGGATCCCACTCTCAGACTGTCATTCCGGCTCTTGTCTTTGCAGTGGCTGATCAGGCGTAGCCAGATAAATGGCCCCGCTATGCAACCGTAAGATCTGGCTTTTATGCAACACAACATTAATATTTCATCACAGACTGCAAGAACAGGGGAGTCAGGATGGACAAACGTAGGGAAACTCAGCAGACATGTTAAGCCACAGTCAAGTCAGCAATGATTCTGTCTCGGCTAACAATATTGCCCTGCCATGTTAGAGATAGATCAAAGACTGAAAAGACGCCAGAAAGACGCCTAGAGCAGTATTCACTGTAAGAGAGTCTGAAATCACTACTCTAGACAAACACTTCACTTGTGGCCTATCTGCCCTAACATAGTTATTATCAAATACATTTTGGAACAGAGATATGACAGGTTCACGGGACTGAGGCTTGACTAAGTGGTCCACTTAAAGTCTTATTAAAAATAGTGCTGAAAGATGTTAATTTCCATATTGTTGAATATTAAGGTATTTAATTAATACTTGAGAACGGCATGAGTCTCTCCTTCTGCCTTCTTGCCTCTGTCTATATTATAAGGATTATAGCTTCTCTGCCAACGTTTCATTAATTAGGGTAATTATGTGTTTTTGACAACTTACTATTGAGGTGTTATTACATTTTTCAAATTCCACTCAGAGATGTTGCCACACAACATTAATAACGCTAATTAACCACTGTGACAGTTCATTTAAGATAATTAATACAAATACTAATATTAGATGGCACACAATTGGAGCTAGGTGGAGTGAAACCCATTGCCTTGTTCAAATGGCAAAAACCTTTCAGAAGAAAAAAGCCTGTTCAGACTCCAAAATACCTGTGCAGGCCATAATTCAAAACTTTTCTTGTCAGACTTTTAAATAACTTTTATAGTCCAAGTCGTTTTTCTTTGAAGGCAGGGTCAGATTACCTTTTTCTTTTTTTTTTTTTTCACAGAGCTAAAACCTCCCTCTAACTGCAAATCAAAGCAATAGATTATGTCATCACATGCAGGTTGAAATATAAATACCCATTAATTTAATCGAATGTAATTTACCCCATTAGATATGTAAGGCACTGTTTATAGCACTGTAGTTTTTCATCTTTGAAAAGCCGTAATGAGCTAAATGCTTTTTTTTCATGGAAGGTCTCAATATAGAAATACAGCGTTGGGGTAAAAAATGATGGTCAGTCGTACTCCTCAAGAGCTATAACAGGCCAACAGATGGTCCATTTGCAGAGCACGCCGCAGTCCCCACTCCCTCTCAGCTCCCAGCACTGCATCACTCCTCCCCGGCTATAGACCTGACTGTGTAAAAGAGGGGAAGAAGTCACTGCCTCAGTCTTAACTATCACACACGTTACCTCTGAAGCATATGCCGTTTGGGAGAGTGGGTTCATATTTAACATTTCAGAGCCCGTTTCGTTTGATCTCTGCAGTAGAAAGTCCAGGATTTACATACTGCGCTTTGTGAGCGGACACTTTCACTTCAGTCAACGTGGCTTGCTTTATGTTCTGAGTGTTTCAGCATTAGCCCCCAAGCTATTGACGCTAACCAGACCCTTTTAGGAACTAGAGTGGCTTTATTGATGTTGATTATTATGTGACGTTTAGGACCCAGACTAAGTAAAGGTGTCAGAAAGCGAGAATGGTTTGTAGCCTGGCTGGGACTGCAGGAGAAGCTAAGGAAGACATTACCATTTCTTTTATTTTCTTTTACTAGGCAAGTCAGTTAAGAACAAATTCTTACTTACAATGACGGCCTAGGAACAGTGGGTTAGCTGACCTTGTCAACTCGGGGATTCAATCCAGGAACCTTTCAGTTACAGGCCCAACACTCTAACCACTCAGCTACCTCATTAACTACAAGTAGGTGACTAACTCAGGGCCTTTATTCACCCAAGCCCTCATGCATCATTTACACCCTAGTACAAAGTGTCCTCTCGTAATAAAGATGGAAACAAACACACACACACACACACACACACACACACACACACACACACACACACACACACACTGATCCCCCTGATGGCGTATTGACCCAGGCATTCAAAACAGGCTTATTTCTTTCCTTCAGCCCCAGAGACTGTGACCTTAGCACGTCTCCTAATTGAATGAAGAGAGGCTAGTGGGTAGTGTTAGGCTGGTGTTAGGAGGAGTGTATTATTTTCTTCCCTGGCCCTTTCTTTCCCACAGTGGTTAGTGTTCTCTTAATGAGGAGAGAATCCCAGTCTGGGCCAGAGCTCGTTAGCAGGGCCTGGGGGTTAATGAGTGATGGAGTGTCCGTGCCGCCTTCTAGTAAACACCAGCAACCTTTAGCCAACAGGGTAAACCGAGACGACACATTTAGTTTGCTATTAGAGCACCTGGTATACATGGTATAGTTTTATTGCCGAAGGTAAAGCAATGCAACAAAATAACATATTGTCTGGGTTTATGGTTGTGGTATTGTGATCCATTGGAGGTTATACAGTATGTGTTCACACAAGGCACTAGATGGCTATTCAATACATAGCCTGTATATTAATACCGTTTAACTTACTTTTTGAACGTATTCTGTCTCTCTGACTCAAAGTGATTTGCTGTGATCACCGTGGCCTTGTGGAGAAAGACTATGTCTTTTGTGAATAACTGAATGTCGCCTGGTGTTTTAATTTTAGCCTTGCCATCTCTTAGTCCTTCTTTCAAGAAGTTGACTTTAAGACACTCTTTGCTGTGACTTTGGCTGTCAAGTCCCCCGCTTCAACTTTGCCTCTTCTTCCTCTCCTTCCTCTCTGTATCCCTCAGGAGCTTATGAAAGCAGTCTTAGAGAGTCCGTGGTGTCAGCGTCCTTGACTGAAGGCTGAGAGTGTGCTCTAGCCGGGCCTCGCGGGTTCCCGCTCAATCCCACATGCCCACAAAACTGGCCTTGGGCTGGGCCTCAGGTCCTTGGACGGGCCCCTGGCCCCGGTGCTCCTCTGCACCCTGCTCCAAGCCGTTACCCAGTGTGGCTACTGCTGCTACTGAGACTGTTAATACCAGGCCTTCTCCCTTAACATCATACATGTGATTCATCATCATAATGTAGTCAGCTAGATTGGAATGATTTGTAAGCAATATTGTAATGCAGGTATTTAGAAAGAAATACAATTTTCAGTTTAGCAATTAGCTAGTGTATTACACTGTTTACTGAATTGTTTTGTGGTACATTAATCAATAAAGGACATAACTCCCACGTCTGAAATGTTTTGAAAGACCTATGAGTAAGTTTATGACAGACTTAAAGGAGAGTTAACATGCTCATAGATGTCACCACAGATTGTGCGTAGTGTGTTAATTATCACACTGACATTTTCACACTGACACACACACACACACACACACACACACACACACACACACACACACACACACACACACACACACACACACACACACACACACACACACACACACATATATTCAGACACTTCTGTTCCCTGGTCCGTACAGTAGAGGGGGTGGCTGGCTGTTGAACTCTACTGAGCACATCTCTCTCTTTCTCACTCACTCACTCACTCACTCACACACACACACACACACACACACACACACACACACACACACACACACACACACACACACACACACACACACACACACACACACACACACACACACACACACAGACACACACAGACACACACACACACAAACACACACACAGTGGTGATGTAATTTGGTGCAACAGATACCAGATATGCTGGTAGGTGCGTAGTGTGTACTGAGCTGTGTGGTCCAGCAGCACATGGTTTAAAACGATGTCCCTTCCTTTTCATGGGTTTATAACCAACACTAAAAGCAGACAGAGCTGGGTGGTGAATGTATGGGTGGTGAATGTATGGGTGGTGAATGTATGGGTGGTGAATGTATGGGTGGTAAATGTATAGGTGTGTGAATGTATGGGTGTGCGAATGTATGGTTGGTGAATGTATGGGTGGTGAATGTATGGGTGGTGAATGTATGGATGGTGAATGTATGGGTGGTGAATGTATGGGTGGTGAATGTATGGGTGTGTGAATGTATGGGTGGTGAATGTATGGGTGGTGAATGTATGGGTGGTGAATGTATGGGTGTGTGAATGTATGGGTGTGTAAATGTATGGGTGGTGAATATATAGGTGGTGAATGTATGGGTGTGTGAATGTATGGGTGGTGAATATATAGGTGGTGAATGTATGGGTGGTGAATGTATGGGTGGTGAATGTATGGGTGGTGAATATATAGGTGGTGAATGTATGGGTGGTGAATATATAGGTGGTGAATGTATGGGTGGTGAATATATAGGTGGTGAATATATAGGTGGTGAATGTATGGGTGGTGAATGTATGGGTGGTGAATATATAGGTGGTGAATGTGTGGGTGGTGAATGTGTGGGTGGTGAATGTATGGGTGGTGAATATATAGGTAGTGAATATATAGGTGGTTAATGTATGGGTGGTGAATGTATGGGTGGTGAATATATAGGTAGTGAATATATAGGTGGTGAATGTATGGATGGTGAATGTATGGGTGGTGAATGTATGGGTGGTGAATGTATGGGTGGTGAATGTATGGGTGGTGAATATATAGGTGGTTAATGTATGGGTGGTGAATGTATGGGTGATGAATGTATAGGTGGTGAATATATAGGTGGTGAATGTATGGGTGGTGAATGTATGGGTGGTGAATGTATAGGTGGTGAATATATAGGTGGTGAATGTATGGGTGGTGAATGTATGGGTGGTGAATGTATAGGTGGTGAATGTATGGGTGGTGAATGTGTCTTCTGTCAGGGTTTCTCACTCTGGGCTGATGCTTACTGACACCTGAGATGGGAAACTGACACTAAGGTTGCAAAATTCCCTGAAATGCTCAAATCCATTCCCCAAACTCCCAGAAATCCATTCCCAAAATGCCCAGATATTCTGTTTGAAAGATTCCCGGAATCCAGAGGGAATAAGCAAGGAATCTGGAATTTCAAACAAAACCTGGGTAATGTGGGAATATGAACGGAATTTTGCAATTATAACTGACACAGATTGCTTCTTAAGTGCTAGTTTGAATGTAGTGCTAGTTTTAAAGGAGGAAGCACCCTAGCTTGCTGGTGCCTGACATAAAACAGTTTGTTGAATAACTGACTTATACACCTATTAGATGTAAAGTCCCCTGTTTAGGGGAACTTTGTGGTTCTGCTACCGGTTCCAACTGACATGTGTGACATAGGATGTGAAATCTGAAACCACTTGAAGCTGGGATGTTCCTTCTACTGACTGTTCATTAACACCTGGCTTAACCTTATGTCACAAAGAACATGCTTGCAATCCATACATTGTAGTGCAGCAGGAGAGAGTAGTTTCATCACTGTAGCACATTCAAAGATTCGATTTATAGATAGATAGATAGATAGATAGATAGATAGATAGATAGATAGATAGATAGATAGATAGATAGATAGATAGATAGATAGATAGATAGATAGATAGATAGATAGATAGATAGATAGATAGATAGATAGATAGATAGATAGATAGATAGATAGATAGATAGATAGATAGATAGATAGATAGATAGATAGATAGATAGATAGATAGATAGATAGATAGATAGATAGATAGGTACTTTATTGATCCATTAATAGCCATTAATCAAACCTAATTTATAGATTTAAAAATATATATATATATATATATATATTTAGAAAGCATATAAGTCATTTCAAGGCTTGTCATACAGTTTTGTTGAATAGGAAATACATCATATAAACTATTTCATATTCTCATATTTTTATCATATATTTACTGTGATTTGAGTTTGTGTCTTCAAAAGTGACTACACCTCAACAATGTATAACTAGATTTAAAACTTTCTTGGAGTATGCAGTATTACTAGTTATTGTTTCTGGCCCTCTTACTATGAATACATACTTTTGAGGATTACGTAGATTACAATTTCAAATATATTTAGTTACATTTAACTGGATTTATACAACCTTGCATTGAAAATGTACTCTGTGTTTATGTGCATGCTCTACTCAACCTTGCTGTGATGACTTTGTTTAGTCAATCATTTACATAATTACACTGACTCCATTTTACTTTAAAATGTAACTGATATATCTCACAAGGACTACTTTTAACAATTTCCACACAAAAACGAATTTAGTGGAAGAACTGTGCAGATGCAAACTTTGGTAACGGAATTCAGGTAAAATCTCCCATAGGTTTTTATGCGAACACATTTTCCATAGACTCTATTAAATATCTTCTCTGAATTTAGATTCAAATATGTCTGCAGAAATAATGGGGTATCAGCTATGACATGGCACCTTGAGTTTAAAACAATCTATTTTGGTTATTGAACTACAATAAGTAAAGTGGATTTACACCTGGTAACAGAATTACAGTAACAGAACTACATCATGGGTCCCTGATCTGTACGACACAGAAAAGCATAATTATGGAATTTGAATGGCATTCTCCGTGTTTCACAATTTTAGACAGAAAATACAGAACATCAGAGTAAGGTAGAGTTCAGTATCCTGTCAGTTGAATCTTTTTTCATTGCTTTTAGTATATTCAATGTGCAATACGTGCAGTTATCTGTAATTAAACCCTGCACTAAGGACTGTATTTTAAGGGAATTACTATTATTACCCCAAATTATATCATACACACATTTAGCTATTTAAGTATCTCTGCCCTGTTTAAAACCATGACGTCTTCTTGAAGGCTTTGCCCACAGAGCATTCACTGGCTTTACCCCACTTTGTGACTTGAGTTGTTAAAAGCTGCCTATCAGAGAAGGTTATAATGCAAAATGTGTGCAGAATATTTCCTTGATAATGTGCTACAGCTCTGTGCAATCAATTAGCATTGATTTGTGGCAGATTCTTTTTTATTAGGTCAGGTGTGCATAGCACACCTCCATAGCAATCTATTGCAAAATGTCTCTATATGTAACTGAGATAATGACTGGATATACAGTGCATTGGTAGAGGTCAGTGTCTGCTGCCTTGCTCAACACTATGTTTCCATACGATATATTGATTCAATACAACAGGATGAACCAGGAGGTGAAATGTATAGCTTTTCCTGCTAACCTTCCCCTGAATTGCCTAGTTCAAAAAAGGTAAAAAAAATTAAAAAAATGAAAGTAAGGTGTTTCCTGGTGTATTTTTATAGGTCAACAACATCGCCCATGAGACTACAGACTCCCCTCCTCACTAAAATGCATCTATTTTCTTTTCATTTTGTTCCCCTCATCCTCTCCTTCCTATTCTTATTTTGGCCAGTTCTGGTCTGGGCCTTTTGTTAGGTGTTTAGTGACATATAGCTTTGAGAGAAAGCTGTATAAAATTGTAAAATTGTAAAGCTCTCTACGGAAATTGATTGAATTGAATCCAGGCAATTCACTGACAGAGAGAGTAGAGTAATCTGATTCCGGTGTCCCTAATATTATTTTGGGCTGAAAATGTTACTGGGGGCTTTCTGAGTGTATCAAAGCTGTCACCATTACTTGTAATTATTCCAGAGGTTGCCTAACATTGCACACTTTGCTCTTTGTTTTTGTTTAAGTTCCCTGGAGGTTGCAGCCATGTCTTGGAGGTTCCCTGTGTATTTTTTTACTAGTCTGAGCAGAGAGGTAACTTCCAGGTGGGAGGGAGGAGAGGCAGAGGGTGCAGGTAGGTAACAACACCCCATGGGACTTTGGGATAGCAGACACCACCACCTCTAGGGTCACGTGACTTTCTGTTTGTTGCAAACACCCTCACCAGCTGATCCCTGCTGCTCCCTCTCTAACGCTGATGCAAGATGCTGCAAACGTTAGCACCGGATGACGCTCGGACCTAAAATACCCTCTGTGCCCTTTTTGGTTCTGTATAGGGAACAGTGGGAAGTAAGAGACTAAGTAAATGAGAGAGTGAACTGAGTGAACCTGGGGGATGAAGAGTGATTAGCTTGTGTTATCAGGCCTCAAGCTGGCTACATGGGGATGGGAGCTAGCTAGCTGCCTTGCCTGGGCTTACATCATAGTGTTAATGATGAGCAGGTCTGTGTTAAAGCCCTGTGCCTCTCAGCGTCTTCCAGGTGATTATCCACTGATGGGGAAATAGTTGAGTCATTAGGGCTCTCAGAGATCAGAGCAGAGAAAGACTCTTGATACAGCAGATAGATCATCAATGATACTTCACAAGGGAAATAATAGCTTATCTGTCTTAGTGTCTGGTCCTAGGGAAATAATAGCTTATCTGTGTTTAGTGTCTGGTCCTAATTGTAGCTTTGTCAGATGCTCACACAGGTATGGAATAATGAATCTGAACAGCAGCCAAATTAAAAAAATGCAAATTAGGAGGGGTGGATTATAGACTTTCCTGTTGGATTGGGGGGAGGGGGGGGGATGGTAAATGTGTTTTTCAGAAATATCATTATGGCACTGGAGTGTAATAGTAGGTATAATAGAAGGTCCCGGGCAGGGCTCTGTAATGTGAATAATGTGCAGCTCTGGGCTGTGAACTGTGTATTTTGTTGCTCAGAAAGAATCTGCTGTTTTAATTACCTACTAGGCAACACTAACAACATAATTGGTTGTGTTTCTTTGTTTTCCAGAATATTTCTGGCATTTCAGTTGGGAACGTGCTGTTTCTGCTGAATGTTCCAGGCGGAAGGCGACTGATGTTACTACTCACTGCTGCTTGGGAAGAAATTGTGGGATGAGCAGCATTCAAAGTAAATTGAACATGGAGCAAGAGGGTATTTTCACATCCATTAGGTTCAATACTAACATCAGACATACAGTATCATCATGCCAGTGGAGGATGACTCCAGTATCTCCGGGCCCACAGGTTTTTAAATTAAAGCTGGATGCAGCTTTTATCATCATGTGTGTTCATCCTTAAGCATGATTTACTGAATCCTTCTCTCCTGGCCAGGTGTTTATTTCAGTGGAGTTCAGAGCTAGGGTTGCACATTTTGGGGAATATTCAGAGGTGGAAACTTTCCGTGCGAATTAAAAGGAATATATGGGAATTAACAGAAATACATGCAAATTAATATTAATACCATTTAAATGTAGATGTTTTTTGCATTGGATATATTTACCATATCATATGGAGACAGAAACATAAACATTTTACCTTATCATAAATAGACATAATTGCAAATTATTTAATCCTTCCAATGTATATATAAAAAAATGATTTAGTTACGAATTGAACTTTAATTAAATGAGTTGACTCTTCACATGGGATGATTTCACTGAACCACAAAAGAAAGGGAATATTGAATGATACCCAATGATCCATCACATCTCCCAAAAACGTTTTCAACATACATCTGTAAAATCACAGTCTAGAAACTAAAGCTTTGGTTGTCTTCCTCTCAGGCTTCCATGTCTTCTCCCCAGACTTCCTCAATATCCACCTCTTGAAAATCAGACTCTGAGGCCTCATCTTCACTGTCGCTTTCCAACCTTGTTGAGGATGGCTTGTTGTCAGGCTCAGAAATTTGCCCGGATGGCCACCAATTTTTCAACCCTTGTATTGGTCAGCCTGTTGCGTGCGTTGGTGTGTGTGTGTGTGTTCCCAAACAAGGACCAGTTGCGCTATGAGGCAGCTGATGTTGGTGGAATTTTGAGGATCACGGAGGCAACAGGGGAAAGAGCCTTAGATCCACAAAGTCCCTTCCACCAGGTGGCTGATGAGATATGTTGGCACGACTGCCATATTGCATCTCCATCCCAAAGCCCTTGCTTGGAAGTATACTTCGCCAGACTGCCAAGAACCTTGCCCTCATCCAGGCCAAGATGGTGAGACACGGTAGTGATGACACCATAGGCCTTGTTGATCTCTGCACCAGACAGGATGCTCTTGCCAGCATATTGGGGTCCAACATGTACGCTGTGGCGTGTATGGGCTTCAAGCAGAAGTCTTCACACTTTTTGATGTATTTCAGAACTGCAGTTTCCTCTGCTTGGAGCAACAGTGAAGTGGGCAGGGCAGTACAGATTTCTTCTCTTACATCTGCAAGCAGAGTCTGAACATCAGACAGGAAGGCATTGTCTTCCTCAATCTGTGCAATGGCTACTGTTACAGGCTTCCGGAGTTTCAGGCTGCTTAGCACTCTCTCCCAAAATACATCATCCAGGAGGATCCTCTTGATGAGGCTGTCCATATCGGCAGACTGGGATTTTGCCATTTCTTGGAGAGACTCCTTCCCCTCTAGGAGACTGTCAAACATGATGACAACACCACCCCAATTGGTGTTGCTGGGAAGCTTCAATGTAGTGCTCTTATTCTTCTCACTTGGTGAGGTAGATCGCTGCTATAACTTGATGACCCTTCACTTACAGTACTTAACCATTTCCTTGTCTCTCTTGTAGAGTGTATCCATTGTTTTCAGTGCCACAATGTCCTTGAGGAGCAGATGCAACGCATGAGAAGCACAGCCAATGGATGTGATGTGAGGGTAGGACTCCTCCAATTTAGACCAAGCAGCCTTCATGTTCGCAGCATTGTCTGTCACCAGTGCAAATACCTTCTGTGGTCCAAGGTCCGGAATTGATTACTGCCTTCAGCTCATCTGCAATGTAGAGACAGGTGTGTCTGTTGTCCCTTGTGTCTGTGCTCTTGTAGAATACTTGTTGAGGTTTGGAGTTGATGTAGTTAATTATTCCTTGCCCACAAACATTTGACCACCCATCAGAGATGATTGCAATACAGTCTGCTTTCTCTATGATTTTCTTGACCTTCACTTGAACTCTGTTGAACTCTGCATCCAGGAAATGAGTAGAAAAAGCATGTCTGGTTGGAGGGGTGTATTCTGGGCGAAGAACATTCAGAAATATCTTCCAGTACACATTGCCTGTGAGCATCAGAGGTGAACCAGTTGCATACACAGATTGAGCAAGACATTCATCAGCACTTCTCTGACTACGTTCCTCCATTGAGTAAAAAAAACGTCTGATTACAGGAGGACCATGTGCTGTTGCTATCGATAAGGTGTCTGATTCATCATTTTTACCTCAAATAGAAGTAGAGGGACTTTTGTCAGGGGTTGCTTGTTGTGAGCGCTGAGGGAACTTTTTGCACTTGGCCAGATGATTCTGTATCTTTGTTGCATTCTTCACATATGATTTGGCACAGTATTGCAAATGTACACAGCTTTTCCTTCTACATTAGCTGCATTGAAATGTCTCCACATATCAGATAGTGCCTGTGGCATTTTCCTGTAAAGATTATGAAAAAAATTGTAAAAAAACCTCAACATGTATGGAAATAGGTGAATTAACACTCCTCAGTTAGCAGGCTCAAGCAAGCTAAAACTCACATTGTAGCAAAAACGAACTAGAAGAAATTGTTTACACATTATAAATGTTTTACACACATTGCTGTAGGCTACTATTTACTATTTTTTTTTTAAATCATGTATTTCATATAAAATATATTCACCCCACCCAGTATTGTAATCAAAACTTACCAGGAAGCAGTCCTTGTCTCAGACAGTGTAGTAGTGTGGACTCAATAGCATCTCATTAGTGTGCAAGATCTTGAGAATCAGCTGTACATGTGATGGAAGAGTGCACTGTGCATGCAAAGGGTTGCAATTCCATTGAATTGGGGATAATTTAAACAAAATATTCCACAAGACCTAGAATTGCCTTATGTGTATCCCACAAAAAAGGTTCACTGTTATAAGCTAACGTTTTGGATGAATTTAAGCAAAATTCCCTGTGGCTTTACTTACCATGGAAAATTTCCGGGAAAATTCAGGATATTTACCGGAAAGTTTCCGACCCTTTGCAACCCTATTCAGAGCACATCCAAGTCTCATCCAAGTCATTTATAACCGTTGAGCCCACGGGGTGCAAGACAAAAGAAACCCTTTTAGCCTGTGCTATCAGCGGCTTCATCGATGAACGCCTGACCCCTGAGACACTCTGTGGCAGCTGAGGAACAGGGTGAGGAAGGACAGAGGGAGTCTAATTCATCAGAGAGAACAGAACGGCAGGCAACCATGGTCGGACGGTGGGACCGCGTTATTCAGCGGGGTAATGACCCGTGGCATTTTCTGTTTTCACTCTGTCTCTCTCTTTTTCTCTGTCTCTCTTTCTCTGGTTCCTGTGAGAGTAGAGAGGATTCCTCAGACCACATATCACTGCTGAAAGAGAAGGAAGGAGTGAGAAAGAGAGGAGAAAGGGAGGGGAAATTGAGAAGGGGGAGGGGAGGGGAGGGGAGGGGAGGGGAGGGGAGGGGAGGGGGAAAGAGAAAAATTCAGAAAGGGGTAAACAGAGAGGGAAAGGGGCTCAAAGGCAGGGTACAGGAAGGATTGGACCTCTTTGCTACGGTTCGGACAAGCGTCTTTCATTGCACCTCCAGCCGGGGGAGCCCTGCCCTCCCTTTCTGTCCCCAGGAGAGAGGCCTCTATGCGGGCTGCTGAGCTGACAGACCTCCTGCCTAGCCACTTTATCATCCAGCCCAGACAGGGCTCCGGGGCTCCAGGAATGCTCTTTACAGGGAGGTGCTGAGGTACTGAAGCCCAGGCGCTGGCTCCTCTCACAGGGGGAGGGCTGACACTGACTCTCACCTGCAGCGGCTTGTTATAAACTGTCTCGGTGGAAAGCCAACTATTAAGATAAGGTGTGTGATTGCATTGTCAAGGAGTCGCTTGTGTTTTTCTGGGCTCACCCTGTTCTCTCCCTGCCCAGACTATGGAACTATCTGGCAGTGTGCCATTATACCTTCACATCTGCTGTCTCGCCATTTCTCTTATAGGACCACTTTAACCCTGCTTATGACAGTCTAATATATGCGCATGTAAATGTGTTTTCCTCTTCTGGAATATACTGTATAGGCTACTTCCTTTATTAGTAATACTATGCAGGTTCATGAAATTGTTGCCTCTGCTGTTCCCTTGGTACCTCTGCCTGTTTCATTATGTGAAGAAAGTGCACTAATGTGCAGTGTTGCTGGATGATGCTCATTTAATATGTTTTAATTTCATGAAAGTAAAGGTTTTTAAGCATTCAGACGTATGCGTCTACTTTCTCAAGTTACAATGCAGAGTAACACGGGCAAGCGAGTATGAATCCATGCGGTTTGGTAATTTTCATCTCTTGAGGTGGGGAGAATGAATGGCACCTTAGAGCATCCAGGCACCCCAGTGAGTATGTGCCACTGGTCATACAGAGATGAGAGGAGTGAGTATTGCCAACACACACACACACATACACATTTCGCCCCAATCTATGTCTATTTCATAAAATCCACCAGAGAGAGGAACTTCAGGAGCCTCTCAAAACATAACCGCACTAGCCTTGAGGTTGAATTAATGATCAGTATATGAATGTTTTATAGGGAGTAATAGTTACCCTAGGTAGGATATTTCCCACAACTTGGAACATGATGTGTTTTTACCACAGCAGGGAACAGAGATTCATGGCCTAACGTTTATACCAGCTCAGGAGTGTCCTTAAATCGAGCTGGGTTCAATGTCTCATTACATGTATTACAAGTTGAACTCCTAAACTTGCTGGATTGTACATGTTTTAAATTCTGGAATTCATCTATCCATTTTCATTCTATTTAGCATTGGTACTTTGCTAGGTTTCTAAACTTAGAATATGGAGTGGCTGCGTTCCCCAATTCTCAGGAAGCCTCTTCTCCATAGCCAAAGATTCTAAGCCCATGCGCAGGATTCTATACTTTGCCCTCTGTCTCTGCTCCATGCGTTCGCCTGATCAGAGAACAGGCTACTCCGGAGAATGGTGCTCGTTTAATTAAGTTAGATCAAAGCAGTATCAATGATCACATAATGATAGTATTGTATATAACAGAACTGAATATAATAGCATAGTATAACGTTACTGTAAGACGAAAAACACCACCTCATTTCTTTTGAGTTTTTTTAGCATGATTTTGATAATGGTCACATTTTTCTCCAAGTGCACGCCAATAGGCAAAATTAGTGCTTTGATTGAAACAAAACACAGGCATGCTACATTTTTTAACACCATCAGCTCTAATATGTGCTAACTGTGAACTTGCAGGAACCCAGTCAAAGCAGAAAGCAAATGCTAAATAGATTAAATACAGTTATTGTAATTTCGGAGAACAATTGATATATCTCTAGCTTAGGAGTTCACCTTTATCCAATCATTTGCTAACAGATTTTTTGGATTGTATTTTAAATAGTTTGAAGTCATTTTTTGGATCAATTGTGTTAGATGTAGCTTTTTACATTCCTTCTGGTATTCAAGGCTACAGAGAGTTTTCTGGATAGATGGACTAATTGCAATGGGACATGCACACAGCTCAATTTAAGAACACTCCCAAGGTATGAAAACATTTGACAAAGATTTTATTTCAAGGGTGAAATAGCATTTTAAGAGACTAATGGATATATGACTGAGTTCCTGCAAGTTCACAGTGAGCATATTTTAGAGGAGATGGTGCTAACAAATGTAGCATGTGTGTGTTGGGTTTTTACTATCATTGGGGACATTTGCTGGTCAAGAAACATTTCTTATTTTAGGCTTAGGGGTTAGGTTTAAGGTTAGGTTTACAAATAGGGTTAAGGTTATAATTAGGGTTAGGTTTAGGTTCAGGGTTAGCATTAGAATTAGGGTTACGGTTAGAATTAGGGTTAGAATTAGGGATAGGGTTGGGAGTTTGGGGTTAGGTTAGGGTTAGGGAAAATAGGATTTCAAATGGGAATTAATTGTGTGTGTTGGTATAGGGAATAGAGAAAACTTTAAATAAGACTATCAGACAGTGATAGGGTCTACTATATAGTTGAGTCGTAATAAGACTATCAGACAGTGATAGGGTCTGCTATATAGTTGAGTTGTAATAAGACTATCAGACAGTGATAAGGTCTGCTATATAGTTGAGTCATAATAAGACTATCCGACAGTGATAGGGTCTACTATATAGTTGAGTCGTAATAAGACTATCAGACAGTGATAGGGTCTACTATATAGTTGAGTCGTAATAAGACTATCAGACAGTGATAGGGTCTACTATATAGTTGAGTCGTAATAAGACTATCAGACAGTGATAGGGTCTGCTATATAGTTGAGTCGTAATAAGACTATCAGACAGTGATAGGGTCTACTATATAGTTGAGTCGTAATAAGACTATCAGACAGTGATAGGGTCTGCTATATAGTTGAGTCGTAATAAGACTATCAGACAGTGATAGGGTCTGCTATATAGTTGAGTCGTAATAAGACTATCAGACAGTGATAGGGTCTGCTATATAGTTGAGTCGTAATAAGACTATCCGACAGTGATAAGGTCTACTATATAGTTGAGTCGTAATAAAACTATCAGACAGTGATAGGGTCTACTATATAGTTGAGTCGTAATAAGTCTATCCGACAGTGAAAGGGTCTGCTATATAGTTGAGTCGTAATAAGACTATGAGACACTGATAGGGTCTGCTATATAGTTGAGTCGTACATGTCAAGAGCACGCTTGTTTGCCATTTCGACCTGTTAAAGCATTCACTTTTCTATTTTCTAACCCTAGCGCCAGGATTGGTCATTGACATGTCTTATATGAGCTTGATGCTCTGAGGTGGGAGTGGTGGCAATATTTTAGGTGAGTCCTTAAATACGTGCGCCAAAGTGCCAATATCAGTATGCTCTGGTGGGGGATTTTAAAGACCAACCGAAAGCTGGTCTTAGTGGTAATGCCATGGATTCTGACAACTGAAGATTTTTTTTCAAGTGCGAAATAGCATTTTAAGAGACTAATGGATATATAATTCTGGAGACATAGGGAATGGCTGAATATGCAGTAGCACGTTTAAGTGATCTTGTATTAATACAGCGTTAGATTATCAGCTTCGTTTGGAAGTGATGGTTATTCTAGCTGATGATGTTATGGACTACATAATGCATTGGCGGATTCACTGCGGCATATCTATTGATCCTTACAGTAGATACAGTTTATAAAATCATATTTCCATCAAATTCTTCTGGTTCTCAGAGAGAGAGAGAGAATATAACAAGGGTAGCAGGTCAACAATATATATAGGAACCTGTCCACTACCTACCTGAGAGAAAGTGGAATTCCAATATAAAACTGTGAAGGTAGACCAGACAAGGTAATGTAAGGTCTTCAGGTCTGAGGATGCACTGTGTTGTAAACCAGGGGGGGGGGGTTTGGGTAAACCCTAAAAAGCCACAGACTGCACTCACACACTGCACTCACAGACTGCACTCACCAACTGCAAATGGATACAGATCATCATAAATTCATGCTAACTGCTTTGGGCATTCTGCTTCTTGAGAAAGAGAAAAACCTCAGATATCCCAACAGTTTCAGCAACCTACAGTATACACTCTTAGAAAAAAAGGGTTCTTCGGCTGTGTAAAGGGTTCTACATGGAACTCAAAAAGGTTCTGTCTGGAACCTTTTAGGTTTTAGATAGCACCTTTACTTCTAAGAGTGTACCTCCATCCTACAGTTTACAGGAACAGCCGAGTCAAGGTGTTTCTCTTTTTACTTGAGAGCAGCCTGTTTACCAGTGCCAAGTGTGCATGTACCAGTTGCCAGTTTGGCACTGCATGCGGTGTGAACAGGTTGTTTAGCGAGGGGAGTAAGCAGTAACGGCTGCCTATCTGTGCGTGTTCATCAGCATTACAATGAGCCCAGGTGTCTCTAAAGTGTAGGAGCAGCACAGTGCCGTGTGTTGCTTATAAACTCACTGTTCAGCTTTATGTTTACTTCCTGGCCTAATGAGGAACTAATGAGAACTTGGACAAGGTGTTGAGCATCGTTGTGGCTGTGAGTGGGTGCATGTGTGTGTGGTGCGTCGATTGGTTGAGCGTGTGTGTGTGCGTGCCTGTGTGTGTGTTTGTGTGTGTGATCGTTTGTGCATGTGCATACGCATACCAGCCCACCTGCATGCCTGATGGCATTTGTGTGTGTGTGTGTGTGTGTGTGTGTGTGTGTGTGTGTGTGTGTGTGTGTTGTATAATGTAAAAAGGAAGTAATAGTGGCTTTCTATTCTGGTGTGGAATTAAGGTCTGCTATATAGTTGAGTCGTAATAAGACTATCAGACAGTGATAGGGTCTGCTATATAGTTGAGTCGTAATAAGACTATCAGACAGTGATACGGTCTGCTATATAGTTGAGTCGTAATAAGACTATCAGACAGTGATAGGGTCTGCTATATAGTTGAGTCGTAATAAGACTATCAGACAGTGATAGGGTCTGCTATATAGTTGAGTCGTAACAAGACTATCAGACAGTGATAGGGTCTGCTATATAGTTGAGTCGTAATAAGACTATCAGACAGTGATAGGGTCTGCTATATAGTTGAGTCGTAACAAGACTATCAGACAGTGATAGGGTCTGCTATATAGTTGAGTCGTAATAAGACTATCAGACAGTGATAGGGTCTACTATATAGTTGAGATGTAATAAGACTATCAGACAGTGATAGGGTCTGCTATATAGTTGAGTCGTAATAAGACTATCAGACAGTGATAGGGTCTGCTATATAGTTGAGTCGTAATAAGACTATCAGACAGTGATAAGGTCTGCTATATAGTTGAGTCGTAATAAGACTATCAGACAGTGATAAGGTCTGCTATATAGTTGAGTCGTAATAGTAACAGTGACGGATGGAGTACTCCAGAGGATAGACACTCCAATTTTTCTTACCATAATGGTTTCCTCTCAAGTTAATTAATCTAATGTTTTTTCAGGGTGTATGTGCATGTGTGTGTGTCTGTGTGTTTGGTTTTTACTATCATTGGGGACATTAGCAGGTCCCCACAAGGAAAATGTCTTATTTTAGGCTTAGGGGTTAGGTTTAACGTTAGGTTTACTATTAGGGTTAAGGTTAGAATTAGGGTTAGGTTTAGGTTCACGGTTAGCATTAAAATTCGGGTTACGGTTAGAATTAGGGTTAGAATTAGTGATAGGGTTGGGAGTTTGTGATTAGGTTAGTGTTAGGGAAAATAGGATTTCAAATGGGAATCAGTTGTTTGGTTCCCACAAGGATAGTAGTGTGTGTGAGTGTGTGTGTGTGTGTGTGTGTGTGTGTGCGTGCGTGCGTGTGTGTGTGTGTGTGTGTGTGTGTGTGTGTGTGTGTGTGTGTGTGTGTGTGTGTGTGTGTGTGTGTGTGTGTGTGTGTGTGTGTGTGTGTGTGTGTGTGTGTGTTGGTATAGTGAATAGGGAACATTTTAAAGGGTATTTTTTTTCAGCAGGCCGTAAGCCGGCGCTCTTCTAACCCTAGCGCCAGGATTGGTCATTTCCATGTCTTATATGAGCTTGATGCTCTGAGGTGGGAGTGGTGGCAATATTTTAGGTGTGTCCTTAAATACGTGCGCCAAAGTGCCAATATCAGTATGCCCTGGTGGGGGATTTTAAAGACCAACCGAAAGCTGGTCTTAGTGGTAATGGGATGGATTCTGACAACTGAATCTAGCAAGAGAACAAGACAGATTTGCTTTTAAACCTTAGAAGAAAAGCTCATATGTTTTTTTTCCATTTGGTTTCATTTTCATTGAAAACCAAGCACAGCAAGATAAACAAGCTAATGAATCGTGTTATGGTGAGAAAGCAACTCCTTTGGCAAATTATTATACTTTTTAAGGAATCTGATGGCAGACATACATATTTAGTTGATAAATATCAATGGAGAGATCTGAATCAATTAAAATGAAGAGTGCTTTGATTTCCACAAGTGGAGTTGCTTAGTAACCGTAAACCAAATTAAGATCAAGGTTGCAGCAATTTGTTTTCGGAGGGGCTCTCTTCTTGGGCGCTGAACCACCATCACTATTTCATCTGTGTTCAGACGCTGCTAAAATACCCCTTGTTCACTTAGCCTTGTTTGGTTTTAATCGAGTTCTTTCAAGTTGCTGAGTCATGGCGTTTGGCTGTAGCTCACCATAACCTGCTTCACCTGGGCTCAGGTGTGGTCCCCTGTTTCTGCTTCCTTAGCAAACACGTAACTCTATACATGTCTATAGATGTTGTTCCCAGGTGTGCATGGAAATCATACACTTGATTTGAGCTTTGAATATCTTAGTTATTTATTATATTTACGTATACGCCTAGAAACATCACCAGCTGTGTGTTATCAGTCCAAAACACACCTTTGAAACCTAAGAAATACGCAAGAAATATAGTGTATAATATGATTAGCCTATCAACCCCATTTCCTCTACTGAATCTGTATCTCCTGAATCTGATTGGCTGATGGCTGCCAGTTTAAATATGTCTCCGGTATCTGATTGGAAGGGCTGAATAAAGGAGAACGCCTGTATGTTCACTCAGTGTCCACAGGCCAGGCCAGAGTCAGTCCCATCTCACTTTATCTTGGCTGTATTTTCATCAGGATTCCACTCTTCCAGTGTTGTACTATACTGCTCTGATCATCTCTGCGGTTCTCTAAGGTCCTCATGAACAATCAATTTTATCTGCTGCCCAGTCTCCTGCACCTCGCCATGCGCATCCCGATCATTAGCCAAAGTGATTTGTGGAACACGTTCAGAGTTGTTACTGTGAATTCATATCGACATCTCCCTCTGTCCGACCACACGGTGGACTCAATAGACAATGACATTCATCACCAGTCTCCATCTCCTCTCTGTGCTGGGTGATATATGATATATCCTATAATGTTCCCATGTTTACTAAACCACATTCAGGCTTGTCATCTTCTGAATATTGATATTAATAGGAGGTCAGTGATGTGAAAAAGGTTTATTTTACATTTTACACAACTTTTCAAACATGATAAATTGGTGTGAAGAAAATAACAACATCATCTAATATTTACCCAAACTTCAGTCAACTCATATGAAAATAGGCCAACTTGGACTAGGGTCTAATACACCAACTAAAGAACAACTGTTGTCAAGCAGCAAAGTGGTAAAGCCAACCAGAGATAACAGATCAGGGCAGAGCATCAACAGCTACACTGTACAACACACAAATGTTATGGGTCACAGCTGTTGATGGGCTGATTATCTGTAGATTGGATTGTTGTGACTTTGGCCTTACAATCATCCAGGAATTAGAAATGAAAAACATATGATCTATTAATTGTTATCAGCGATATTACAAAAAGGGTTTCATATCTCTTAATGAACATTGGTTTTGCAGCAAAATCATTTGTGTGCGTGTCTGTGTATTCACACAACCAATACATATTGATTGCAGCCTGTTGAGCAATTAGCAGCAAATGGTGGTTTGCTCTCCATCCCTGACTGATCCATGCCCCTCACAGCCCCCTCCCCAGCCTCCCTGACTGATCCATGCCCCTCTCACAGCCCCCTCCCCAGCCTCCCTGACTGATCCATGCCCCCCTCACAGCCCCCTGCCCAGCCTTCCTGACTGATCCATGCCCCCCTCACAGCCCCCTGCCTAGCCTTCCTGACTGATCCATGCCTCCCTCACAGCCCCCTCCCCAGCCTTCCTGACTGATCCATGCCTCCCTCACAGCCCCCTGCCCAGCCTTCCTGACTGATCCATGCCCCCCTTACAGCCCCCTCCCCAGCCTCCCTGACTGATCCATGCCCCCCTCACAGCCCCCTCCCCAGCCTCCCTGACTGATCCATGCCCCCCTCACAGCCCCCTCCCCATCCTTCCTGACTGATCCATGCCCCCCTCACAGCCCCCTGCCTAGCCTTCCTGACTGATCCATGCCTCCCTCACAGCCCCCTCCCCAGCCTTCCTGACTGATCCATGCCCCCCTCACAGCCCCCTGCCCAGCCTTCCTGACTGATCCATGCCCCCCTCACAGCCCCCTGCCCAGCCTCACAGCCCCCTTAACAGGCCTCCTGGTGTGTTTGTTGTTGGTAGAGCTGCACCGTCTTTAGATCCTGTTTAGGAACAGATGGCTCTTGTAGCAGGCGTGTGTGTGTGTGTGTGTGTGTGTGTGTGTGTGTGTGTGTGTGTGTGTGTGTGTGTGTGTGTGTGTGTGTGTGTGTGTGTGTGTGTGTGTAGGGCGCCCCTCCAAATAGTCCTGCCTGGGTTTCAGCTCAAGCCGAGTCATGTTTTGTTCATTTGAATAGCAAATCTCCTGCTGAACGGTTGAGATCTTGTCAAAGACCAGCTACGTCATGTGGCAAAGGATTGATGGTTATAACTGGCTGATGCTGCTTTGTAGTAAAATGTGCCTTCTTCTGTCCATCCAGATGCCATAAATGAGTTGTTTTTCTAACCTAGTCTGTTGAGAACTTCTAAATAGAGTAAATCTGTTGTCAAGGTGTTGATTCCCTGTCTGTCAGGCGTGAACTAACCCAAGCTAATCGTCGTCCCTAGACCTCTGCATTCTTTGCGTTCTCACCTCTCATTTTTTACATGTTAAAGGGATGGATAGAGGTAGCATTTTTACATGGACCCCCCCTCCACTCTCCCTAAATTATTATGGAGTAGCTATTATGAATTTGGCCGTGTGTCCCAATTCCCAATGGGGACAAAGAGGATTAAGTTAGTAAGTAAGTAAACTGTATGAATTTCATTGAGAAAAAAAAACAACAAAAAAAAACTAAACAATGAGAGTAGAGTTTATATTCTGTATAGTTAGTAGAGTGATGAAAGTAGATTATATTCTGTATAGTTAGTAGAGTGATGAAGATAGATTATATTCTGTATAGTTAGTAGAGTGATGAAGATAGATTATATTCTGTATAGTTAGTAGAGTGATGAAGGTAGATTATATTCTGTATAGTTAGTAGAGTGATGAAGGTAGATTATATTCTGTATAGTTAGTAGAGTGATGAAGGTAGATTATATTCTGTATAGTTAGTAGAGTGATGAAGGTAGATTATATTCTGTATAGTTAGTAGAGTGATGAAGGTAGATTATATTCTGTATAATTAGTAGAGTGATGAAGGTAGATTTTATTCTGTATAGTTAGTAGAGTGATGAAGGTAGATTATATTCTGTATAGTTAGTAGAGTGATGAAGGTAGATTATATTCTGTATAGTTAGTAGAGTGATGAAGGTAGATTATATTCTGTATAGTTAGTAGAGTGATGAAGGTAGATTATATTCTGTATAGTTAGTAGAGTGATGAAGGTAGATTATATTCTGTATAGTTAGTAGATTGATGAAGGTAGATTATATTCTGTATAGTTAGTAGATTGATGAAGGTAGATTATATTCTGTATAGTTAGTAGAGTGATGAAGGTAGATTTATTCTTTGAGAACTTTTGTGAGTGTGATGTTTACTGCTTTGTCAATGTAAACATATGTTTCCCATGCCAATAAAACCCTTAAATTTTATTGAATTTAATTTAATTGAGAGAGAGAGAGAGAGAGAAATTGTAGAAGTTATGTATCATACTTTACAGAGAATTTACCATACCAATACTTCATAATTTAGCTTTGATAACAGTATTGCAGTTTAACCCTGTAGGAAATGCACCCTCTATGACTATAGGTGTAGATTTAATTAGATCATTTTACTGAGAGACTAACGACAAAGTTAAACTCCATTCAGGGACTAACATGGTAAAATAACTATTCCCCTTTTTCAAGTGAGAGTAAGTACTACTGTCCAAAACTTTTATTAATTTACTTCAACTATCCTCCAACGTATATCCTTTTATTATCATTCATTTCCTTAATTTTGCACTTCACATTTGAACCTATCCAGAGGACAGAAAAGACAGCAAGAGTGGATAAAACAAGGAGTCTAAAGACAGAGAATTAGACTTGCAAAACCACCATAGTCGCCTCAGGCTAGTATTCAAAACCACCATAGTCCCCTCAGGCTAGTATTCCAAACCACCATAGTCCCCTCAGGCTAGTATTCAAAACCACCATAGTCCCCTCAGGCTAGTATTCCAAACCACCATAGTCCCCTCAGGCTAGTATTCAAAACCACCATAGTCCCCTCAGGCTAGTATTCAAAACCACCATAGTCGCCTCAGGCTAGTATTCAAAACCACCATATTCCCCTCAGGCTAGTATTCAAAACCACCATATTCCCCTCAGGCTAGTATTCAAAACCACAATAGTCCCCTCAGGCTAGTATTCCAAACCACCATAGTCCCCTCAGGCTAGGATTCAAAACCACCATAGTCGCCTCAGGCTAGTATTCCAAACCACCATAGTCCCCTCAGGCTAGTATTCAAAACCACCATAGTCCCCTCAGGCTAGTATTTAAAACCACCATAGTCCCCTCAGGCTAGTATTCCAAACCACCATAGTCCCCTCAGGCTAGTATTCCAAACCACCATAGTCCCCTCAGGCTAGTATTCAATATTTCACCAAGGAATAAGACTGTTTGTTTTCTCTTCCTCTTTTCTTGCTCTCCTCATTTATCCACTATCTCCCTGTCATGTTGATGAAGCATGTCCCCACACAGTCTCTCTCTCTCTCAGTTTTTCTCTCTCACACTCTCTCACTTTCTCTCTATCTCTCTATCTATCGCTTTCTCTCACTATCTATCTTTCTCTCTCTCTTTCTCTCCCAACCTCCTTTCTTTCTCTCTCTCTCTCTCTCTCTCTCTCTCTCTCTCTCTCTCTCTCTCTCTCTCTCTCTCTCTCTCTCTAACTCTCTCTCAATTCAATTCAATTCAATTCAATTCACTTTATTGGCATGATGCAACAATGTACATATTGCCAAAGTATCATACATCAATATATTTTTTTTCTTCTATATATTTATATATATATATTTTTTTCTATTTTATATATATATATATACATACATATACACACGCACATACATATATATACACATATATACATACATACACACATATATATATATATTTAAAAAATATATATATAATTACATCAAAGAACAAATAACAACAGGAAAAAATAAAATAAATGCATTAAATATGTCAGGCACTGTCCCTCAACTTGTGGCAGGCAGCAACATAGCATGCTGCCAGCGCACAGCTGGTCA